>SCDY01000124.1:0-94761 GCA_004143825.1 Drosophila micromelanica | reverse complement strand
TCAAAAATGAACCGATTTTCACGTTTGATGACATTTTGATCATGATTTATCGTAAATATTGATTCTACATTCAAAATATATTCATTTTTGAAAATAAAATTTTTTTGCACTTTTTGGTCAAAAAAGCATGTACCCCCCCCTTGTATATTTTCGAAAAAAATTCTTTTCAAATTTTAGAATTGCGAGTTTATAGTTTTAATCGATTTTATTTATCACAATTAGCTTAAAAAATATCATTTAAAGTGATATTGAGGGGGTAAATTTTATGGTCAAAAATAGTGCCAAAATTGGCAAAAATTTTGACATGTAAAGTTCTCGAATCCCATAGCTCCATGGCTCCCACATATCAAACCCCCATAACATTGTCAAAAGTGAACTGATTTTCACGTTTGATGACATTTTGATCATGATTTATCGTAATGATTGATTCTACATTCAAAATATATTCATTTTTGAAAATAAAATATTTTTGAGTCATTTCGTTGCCATTCCGTAGTCATTGCAAATAATAATAGTAAGCTCCCTTGAACACACACTGTTAAAATTTTATTAAATAAGACTTAAATAAAGCACACATACACACATGTTTAGGGACAATGTACATTGTACATAGGTACTATATATGCACGTCAATAGATTTCGGTAATTATAGAGTTGAACATGTAGAGACGATGGCTAAAAACATCGGAAATCCATGTTCCATTAATTTAAAGCAATTGTTGGATTTGGCCAGCCTACCAAACTTTCGTCGTCTTCAAAAAACGAAATAAACGAAAAGTCAAATCAAATACATGATATTAGAAAAAATATTGGCTTACCATGATAAGCGCGTAGATGAGGCCAATAGCACCGCCGGCCAACACATCCGACCAGTGGTGCTTGTAGTCGGAGACTCGCGTCAGCGCCGTGTACCAGGCGAACATGAGCAGCAGAAACTGGAGCAGGTGTCGCAGCATTCGGAGGCGCGGCCAATGCATGCGATGCTGCAAGTACACCTGAGGAAAGACCAGCGATTAGTTGGCTAAAGGCTGTTGGCCAGTTATGTGCACGCACCACCAAATAGATCATAGAGTAGCATGAGAAGCTGGCGTGACCACTGGGAAACGAGAGCAGCACGTCCTTCAACTTCTTGGCACTCATATCAGCCGTCGAGCACGCGAAGTTCTCAATGTAGCGACCCGCATTGACGGCATCGCTGCAGGTGGTGCCGTCGAGGAGCACTGGTTGGCAGAGCTTTAAAATGTGATTAGCCATGGGTTGGGATTGGGATGGGGTCAGCTTACCTCAAAGAAGTGTGGTCGCAGTCGCCCAATGGCATATTTGGCTATGTCCGTGGTTAGCTGCTCGACGCCCAGGCCGAACACGAAGACGCCAATCTTGCGATAGCACTCCAGCACCCACTGCGGCAGCTCCATGTGGCAGAGATAGTAGCCACTGCTGTGGTATTGATAATGGACTAGCCTGTGCTTATCCTGCGCCCTGTAGAATTCAACCAGCAAGATCTGTACAAGGCAAAAGATTAAGCTTAGAACCTCGCATATTTGTTTCGAGATCAGTTTACCACAGAGACGGGCAGAGCGGCGCACATCAAATACAACATCCAGCTACGCATGGTGGATTCCTTATAGGGATGCTTCAGCGAGAGATCATTGCAGAAGAATCCGCGCTTTTTGGGCTCGCACCACAGCGAGAGAGCGAACATGATCAGGCCGACTGCAGCGAAAAGAAAACCGATCAATGAATGAGTTTATTGTCATATGAAACTGGTAAAAAGAAATAATAATTAAAGTGAAGAGTCTAGGCCAAGTGTGTCAGCTGCAAAATGAGCGATACCCAAGGGTGGTCGGTCGGTCATGAGGTGTCGGATTCTAGCTGGAACAAGGTCTGCTGATCATGCCCAATTTGGACCTGGGTAAACAAACAGCGCCAGTTCCAATTCAAAATCAAGCTGATGAATGATGATGTTTTTGTTGCTGCTGCTGCTGCTGCTGCTGCTGCTGCTGTTTTCACAATAAATTCACCCCACAAACATTTGCCTAAATTAAGTCAAATATAAATCAGACAACACTCGATGCGCAAATACTTGTGTGTATTTGGGCGCTGATTGAGGCCACAAATGGCATCCTCTATAAAGCCCCCAGCAGCAACAGTCAGAAATGCTTATTCATTTTTAAAAACATGCCAAAGCTGTTGGAAATATTTTTTACAATTCCGATTCCGCGTGTTATTTTATTACTAATTGAATGAACAAAACGCGTACGGCACACGGTTCGATAACAATGATGATACACGAGCGTGAACACGAAGCGGGGCAACCAGGGAATAACCAGATAATCAACATACTCCATAGTTGAAACGACTAAAACTCTGATAGGGCACATTCTCCATGCACTATACATATAAACAATCACAGACAACATGAGCTATTACAGATTTTAGCTCTGTACGAGAATGCATAGGTCCAGGTGAAGTGTTAAGATTTTTTGGCGATATACCTTCGTTGTTGACCGATCAGACCAATTTTCATTCGTATAGTTTGTCAGCTATTGTCGTTATACTAATTTAAGAGTAAGCTATCGTTATTTCACACAATCTATCAGAATTCTTTGTCTAACCTCTGACCCTCTCAATTGACACCAAGTGTTAACAGATCGTAAAACTGTAGATTACATAGTGGAGCAGACAAGTTTGATTCTTTAACAATCTGTTCCAAAGGTATAAAACTGAAAGCTTCTGTACTATTTAGATCAGAGGGGATTACAACTTACCGCAGACGAGCAGGCTCAGGTCCATGGCGACGCGTCCAAAGATGTGAGCTGTGCCGCGGGCGCGGGCGCGGGCTGGGAGGACACTTGGTCCGGTGCCGGTTCCACCATCCCCGACAAACGGTGGCAGCTGTAAATCAACTTTTACATTGTTGTTGATGTTGTTGTTGTTGTTGTGGTGGTGATGCTGCTGCAGCGGCTGTTGGGACGTGGTTGTGATGGATGTGGAGACCGCTGCCGCGGCCGCAATAATACTGGCTGCAGTTGGCGAGGATGGCTCCTCGCCGCTGCTGCTCTGGCTCTCGAAGCGCTGCAGCGGCGTCGTATCGCAAACACTTCCGGGCCGCAGGCTGCTCATCTTGGGCGCTTGTGTGGGTGGGTGTGGCTCTATTGCACCTTGCCTTGCCGAGTGCCGTGTGTGGGCATTCTTATCAGTGGATGGCCAAATGTTTGAAATGTGCACGTTCACGGATATACGCTAATGGACTTGCAACTGGGTCTGGGAGTTCTGTTTACCTTGCCCGACCAGAATCGAACATTTTATAAGCCTTAGTGATAAGCGACGGCGGCGTTGGTGGCCCAGTTCCGTGTGTGTGTGTGTGTGTGTGCGGTTAAGAGTCGAGCCATCGATAATGTAAAATAAACAAAAACTGATTTTCGTCAGAGGCGGGTAGCGGTTGGGAAATTGCGCAAGTGAGGAGTCACAATTTTGGGCAAATAGTGCTGGCAACGCACAAAAAACGAAAACTTGTTGAATATTTCTTAAATATTTGCACTTGCATTTACACAGCAATTTGTACAGTTTGCTTAATTATTGTTTATTTTGTAGTATTCCATTTTATTTTTATTTCTTATATTAAAATTTTATTTTGCGTTCTTTGCTTTGCAATTTCACTTGCACTTTCGTTACGCGCTCTTCTTTCGCATGCGCAGCGCCGTCCGAATGCAGACGAGAAAACGATTGCAGCAACCGCCCCGGAAACAATGCGACCGCAGTGTTCGACAGAACCCGAAGAACTGAGCGCAGCAACCACCATGGAAATTGTCCAAATACCTTTGAAGCACCGTCGACTGCACAGAGAGCGCAAGAGAGCCGCAAGCGCAAGCGTCCACGTTGCTACGCTCTGATGCGCTGATGCGTGCTATCTCTTTCGATCAGCCAGGAACTTATCAGAGATTTAGGGTTTTATTGAGCTTTAGATATTATTTGGCTATTGTGTTGAGCAATTTACAAACAAAAAACATACACAAAAACAATTTATTTTATGTCTCTCAAGTTATTAATTATTCAACAAGCCTGGTAAGCTCATTTTGATATAAAACGATATTTGTTGCTATATTATCATTTATCTAAGCTTAGCAAATAATCTACCCGAATTTTAGACATTAGCTAGATATTACTTATATTCAAAGGGCGATTTTGGGTCTTCAGCAACTTATAAAAAAAAACCTCTTTGCTTTATGTCTCTCAAATTATTAATTGTACGAGTCTACTCCCCTCAGTTTGAACTAAAATCAAAGTGATTGCTTTGTCATCTCTTATCTAAGCTTAGAATATACGTTACCTGAGCAACGCGAGTGCGCACATTCCATGTTATTTTGACAAAGTTCGATAAGAGCGCTGAACTGGCTCTCATTCTCTCGTTCTCTTTTCGTTTGGTTCTCTCACTCGTGCGACAAACACAAGTCTTGTTTGTCGCTGCCTCCATATTTAGTACAATTTACTCAGTGGACGTGTTCGGTCGCCCACTTTGGTGAGAATTCGCTGCGGAAAATGTTTTGAATTCTCGTATTTGTTTATTCACGAGGAAAATGAATAGTCTAGTGACGTTATAAGCAAAGCTGCAAAGTGGCCGTGGAAATTTCGCATCTGGTTCCAGCAACGGAAACGTATTTAAAAGCGATTAAGTTGCCACATACGCATTAAATAAAATTTACTTTTGGCAAAAGGTAAAATAAACGTATAAAAAGACAATACCTTCTGTTCAATTCATATATCTATGGTCAAATTCGTGGGTCTCATGAAAGCAGGAAAGCGGGATTTCGAAATATCTGTGAAAGCTCAAAGTCGATGTTTTTATATAAACAAACACACGGGCAATTAGTAAACAAAGGTGTATTTATTGCGTAACTGCACCGATTTATAAGAATACCACGCAAATGAAAGTGAGACAGCAGAAATTGAAAATACGGTGGGCGTAAATGCTTTATAATTATCGTAAAATCGATTTGCGCAACGAAGGATGTATGTTTTGAACGCTTCTGGGCCAGGTTCAAGGGCATTTTGTTGAATGCTTTATGCGTCAGGAGTTTGTTTTGTCACGTTGGCCATAAATTTTGCACTAACTCTTCAGCTCTGTTGGTGATTACCTCTTATCAGTTAGAACGTTAGTTGATTAAAAGCGCTTTCAATTTGCCTTTCATAGTGATTTTGCTGTGATTAATTTGATGACCCATCGAGTGCGTCACGTACCCGGTTCTAGCCATTAACCTTTGCCAGTTGGCCAAAATTATAAAATTATTCTTATTACCTTTAAGAACTAGTTTATAAAATTTAAAATAAATATTTTGTATTATTCTGTTTGAGTTTTTTTTTCTTGTATACATCAATTGAAGGTTTATATTACTTTACGCCAACTTGGCAGAGACATATTAGATTTCAATGTCAGGCGCGTGTGAATGCCATCAAATTGCTGATTTCAGCCACAACATGTTGTATGCGTTTAATAATCGTTATTGACATAGCAAATAAACAAGCCTTTTACATAAGTACAACGGCCGGTGTCGTTTTGCCTTCCGCCAGCAGCGGCGTCAACGTCGACGTCGGCGTCGTCGTCAACAAGTCTGCAAGTAACTTTTGGCGCTGCCTTTTGACCAGGCCCAGTCGGCAATTGCAGCCATCCGAAATTGAATGCCACAGTCGGGTATATTTGCTGACGCGTTCTCCATTCATGCTCCGAGGGAGATGCGAAAACAATTTTGAATATTGGATGCTTTTGCCTGGCGCCGTTCAGTCGTAAATTCCCGCTCATACTTATAAGTAAATTATTTACATTTCGGTTAGTCGCTTTTATGCACAATTACATTTTTGTTAATTTCAATATGCATTCGCCTCGCTCAACGGGCACCAGATGCAGCTTATTGACCTTATTTCGCGGCAGATACACTTGAAGGAGGGGCCCCCGCAGCGGGGAAAGGGGCTGGGAGCAAGGTTAACGCAGCTGGTGTTCATTGCCCGCCCATAAGTTAATCGATTAACTGGCGTCCAGTGAACTTGGCTCCACACTTTGTAGGAGGCCGCATTCAGAGAACTCCTAATTTTCATTTAACACGATAAAAACGTGTCGGAAAATTCAGAATTCAGAACTAAAAATTGTCCTAAAAGTAAAATAACAATATTGAAACCATCTTAAGTTCAGTTGAGAATTTATTAAATTATTAAAAATTATTATTATTATTATAAAATAAATTATTAAATTAAATATAATTTGAAGTTAAAGTGTGACTAAATTAATTTCATATTGTAAAATTCAAATTTGTGAAAAAAATTCAAAGAATTTTTTAAAAGGTGTTAAAACAAAGCAACACATTTCAAATTTTAACGCGTGCTATTTCTAAACCGCGTAAAGTCGTTCGTGTAAAATGAGAATAAGGTTTAATATTGGTTAGCATTACTTTTGCCCCGCATGGACATTAACATTTGTTTTTAGAATCAAAGCAATTCCGCGGATTTTTTGCAATTTGTATTTCGCTGCCCTTTGAAAGTAGCCGCAGTTACACGATATAAATCACTTCAGTTGTACTCTCATCCCTGGAGTTCAGTCAGATACAATCTTAAAGATTTAATTACGACGCTGTTTTGTGTCATGAAACATTTCTAAACACTCCTTGGGAAGGGAAGGCGAATAAATCGCTGGAATTAAAGCAAGCAAACCAAAACTGGTTGGGCCATGGTAATTGTTCTTCAGGGGAGGTGGTGGTGGGGGGTGGGAGGTGGTCGGGCTTGTTTTGATATCTATAAATAGGTGTCTTGTCAGATGTGGTGAATTGTGCTCCGCTGGCCCGCCGGGACGGACGGTCGGATCTCTCCGGCCATGCTTGCAGCTGACAATTGTGGATTCAGCTCGTTTCTTTGTGCTCCTGCCTTGATTCTTGATTGACGTTTGCCACTTCGTCAGTTGGTACGTCAAATTAGGGGACTTGGCAGTTGCTCTACGGGCTCTGATTTGAGTTAAGGCCTATGAACCTGCCTATTACAACGCCCCATTTATGGAGAAACCAGTTAACGAAATTGCATGAAATTACAATGGCTCGGACCAAGAAACTATTTGCACAGAGAATCGGCATAATGCCGACCGAGAATCTAACCACTGCCTAGACAAAGTTGTGTTGACCTATGGATTGGCCAGCAATTGACTCACGACTCACTGAGCAATCAATGGGCTGATTACAACCCCTTAAAATCAAACTGAACAATAATCACAACTTACAACTTTATCTGCAAACTAGTTTTTAATATTTAAAGTATAACTATTTTTGTAACCTTCGACTAAGATAAACATTATATGCTTATTCTAGCCTGGTATTTAATCACTCCAAAATTAACATTGACTCTAAACTTAATATTGAATCAATCATATTAACCAATGCCATGGACACTTGGACAACTCATCAATTTCATTTCAAACAGAACTGAGATTTTCTAAATATGTGTGTTGCCAAGTCTTAAAAAAATGTTATTAATTGGATTTGAATGATATTACGAAGCACAATAATGAATCACAGCATGAGAACTTCCCAGTGAAGTAGTCACGCTTGTCTTCAATTCTTAAGGGAATCCGCGGGGTTACTCATACACACATACCTACTTACGTACATATTTCAACAATTCTTTTATAAATTATGATCTTTTTTACCCTCTTTTAGAAATGACGTATTTATAACATCAACATTTTACCTGAAATTCAAAGGTGTTCTTCTTCGGAGCTGCCTGCAGCCACGCTGCTAAAGCCCAAGTTCAGTGTCAAGTCGGCAAGAGAGAAAGAGAGAAAGAGAGAGCATAAGCAAAAGCTTTGGCAAGCTTTTGTCATCAATTCAACTCACCGGAAAGCACTAAAACCATTTCGAAATGAGTAACAAATCGTCAGCGAGCGAGACAACACCGTTGCGTCGGCCGGAAAGTCAGTTAAGTGCAGATTCAGGCGCTAACGTGGCCAGCAACAACAACAACAAACACATCGACAGCATCGGCGTGCCAGCCGCACAACAGACATCGTTGACTATTCCCAGCTCCACAATCGGGGAGCGCCTGCACATCAACAACAGCAACAACAACCAGCGCTCTCAACAAGAGGTGCAGCAAAACAAAGATATGGACACAAACAAGCGAATTTTGTTCCGTGTGGCTCTCGATGTTTTGATTTTGTTATGTGGTAAGTGTTGGCAATTGCAATTTTGCACATGTACTCATAATTTAAAAATCGACAATCAGAAAGCACACAATAATATAATATAATATGTGTTTATAAATCTAAACTATGCGTGCGTGTGGGTGTGTTTGCATGTACATGTATGTGTGAAATTGCCGCAATGTTTGTTTTGTGTATTTCGTTTTATGTCTTTTTCGGCGCTCTCCACACGTTCGGCCTTGCTCAGCAGAGCTTTCTCTCTCTGAGCGTCACTCTGTTGCGCTCTTTAGTTTGACGCTTTTATACAGCTGAGCGAACCACATCAACTGCAGATAAGCAGAATTCAATTGAAATTTTAAGTTATTTCAGCGTGAGTTTGATTACAACGACCGCCGTTTCTATCAAGGCATGAATAAATTACGTTTCAGTATTTGACCTGTCAACCTAAAAGCGGCAAATATCCCTTGTTCGCGTTTTCCCTAAGTGCTAAAATGTCTAGAGCTCCACGAGCCAAATTATATTTCACTCTTTATCAGCAATCTTCAAAAAATCGTTTGCAGACAGAGCAATCTATAGAGTTTTTATTGCAGAACCGGTTCGCATATTCGCATTCGGCTTACGTTAAACGAGGCTTTAGATTTTCAAAATAGTTGCGATGTTAACGACAATCGTATTTTCTCAAGATTCTCAAGTGACTCACCAAATGCGATTTACCTGTTTTTAAATGTTTTTCCAATTGGCAACTACAATAATTAAGCTCACACACACACACACAAACACCTTTTTCTAACGTAAACTCGAACGTCGCCATTTTCGTAGCTTTCGACCTCAGCTTTAATTTACGGGTTTTTGTGTTACTTACTTATTTGCACAGTTGATTTTTATTTGTAACGCATATGTACAAATATATAAGCGCACACATAAAAATGACTCGTATAAAAGCCGATCTCTTGATAGTCACCATTTCCTTATACGTAAACATAAACACATGCATAACCGTAAATTGGCATCAGGTGAGTAAGGTTGACTCATTCGCTTCCCGGGCTATCCTAAAGGTGCCGCAGTGCGTGATTAAACGTCGGAATCAGCTCGAAGCAATCAAAGAAAGCAACTTAACATTAATCCTTGATGAATCAGACAGACGAGAGCTTATCTATGCCGTCTATGCAATAAATGAAAGTTAATCTGTTAAGAGATTGGCACAAGTATAAAATTGCGTTTTTAGCCTTATCAGTACCAATAAATTTTGGACTCAATTGTAATAATTTCGGGTCTTTACCTGAGAGAATAATCTTATCCACAAGTACAGAAATAAGAACAAACAATTATTTGTTAAAATTTCCACACAAGTCGAATGGTGTTTTAAAAATAAAATATGTAATCAAATATTATTGACTGAATTGAAAGTAAAAGCCCTCCATAAATAAGCAGCCCTGACATTTACAGAAAACTTTTACCAGCTGCACACTTAATTAAATATGTAAAAACACAAATAGCTCTGTCCGAATAAATTCCAATTAGCCTAACTTTGTAACAATATACAAATCAGGGAATCTTTTTAAAGCAGATTCCGATGCCGAGAGGTCTTTTAAGAACAGAGCACCTTTTAAGATTGTAGACAGTGTTTTTTGTTGGTGCCGTCTGATCTGATGAACTTTTCTGTCAGCCGCCGACTAATTTGGGCGTAAATTAGTTCTGACGCAAGTCACTGATAAAGTGATATGCCCAAGTCAAGAATGTTTTTCCATTTCTATTGTGGTCGCATCGTTGTTGGTGTCTGCTGAGTGTTTCAATATCGCCACCTACCTGACTGAAAACTCGACTGAAATAAACTTGAACCAACTTTGTTTGACGTTAATTGAATGCGAACGAGCTGCAGCACAGTTGGAAAAACTTCCTCCTACTTTTGGTGGGCCTGCGTGAAGTCATTAAACTCATAAAAAAAAGGAAAAACGAGAGAAAAGTGCGCACGCACTTCAATAATTTATTGTGCGTGAGTGTGGGTGCAGCAGATGAATTCGTCGTTCAACTAAAAACTCAGTAGAAACAAAAATATTTACGCTACGCATTTGGATTGTTACCACGGCCATGGATGCAATCACTTTTCCAATTCATTCGATCAATATTTTTGTTTATTTTCTACCCAAAAGGCCACAATAACAAACACGTACACGAGAGAAACACGAAGGCAAACAATATTTATGACTGCGGTGTTTATACCCTGAACTATACGGGACAAATTTACTGTCTACTTGTGTCTTACTTTTGATTCAGCACCAGTTTATATCTAATAAATACTATTTGTAATAATACTAACTTTATTATCATACATTGATTTTTCTAAAATAATAATAATTTAATAATTTACTGTGAAAGAGTATTGTGCAGTCGGTTATACCCGACTAGTTTCTCTTCTACTCTATTTTTCAAATGCATTGAAAGTGTAATTACGTGTGCCCTGTTTGCCCAGGCCAGATCAGTCTGGCTCTGATTGTCAGCCATAGGTAATTGGGTTTCTGCTCTCTATTCAGGACCTTCCCAAGGGCGTTGCATCTGGGCCCTACCTGTGTGACACCAATTCCTGGGAATTCCTGGTAGTGCTGCACATGTGTATTGCACATTGCAATTAAATGGTCGCCTCCCAACGAGTCTGCAGCATTGTCTCCGGCATTGATTTCGAGCGATCAAGCGCGAAATTGCCAAGGAATTTGTACATAGTTTCAGATCATCCGTAAACCTGTCTTTAGCTGGCATACAATAAATATTGCTGTGTCCTTCGTTGATCAATCAATTGTGAGCTGTCACTCATCCTCAGAGCTTCGGCTGGAGTCTGAAGACTCAGAACGGGAGAAAACTGGAGTCTGCTGTCACTTGGCTGGTTGGGAGGTTGAGAGTGCAAATCTTTGGCATTAATTGTCTTTAATTAAACTTCCGCCTTCTTTAATTAATTCTATTAGAATTTAACAGCCAGACAGTCTTCATTGTCTACCCTTGCATACCATCTACTGCGTCTGAGGCGAGATTTTAGTTGTTGCTCTCTTTAAATAGTTGCATCTTATTGTTGCACGATCATCTACACGGTTACGAATGATAAAGGTATATTTCTAAAGTGCCGCCCAATGTTTGTGTGGCCCACAAAGTGTTTGTAAACTTGTTTGGGCCACAACTTGAAAGAGTGCGCCATAAGTATGCACAACACAGCATCCACAAGATACAGATACGGAATGCAGAGAATGCAAATAGAGATGGGGAATGAAATGTGGTGTAGGCCGGTGGCAACAGCGGCTCCCTTTTTGTATCTGCTTGAGGACTAGGCCTCTGGTGTGCTTACCTCTTTGTGTTTATCAAACAAATTGTTTATGTGAAAGGGGGCGCATCTACAATTTCGTCGGCAGATTGTGCTCCAAGTATTATTGAAATGGACTTGACACCAAATGGACGCAAAGCACTTTCAATAATATCAAAATGCGACAGTTTTTCTACATTGATTTTAATTCGGTTGAACTTGCCGTAACACGCTTTGGCGTTTGCCTCTTAACGAACTACTTCCGCCCCAGGTTATTCAGCTGCGCTACCATTCTCAGCCTCTGCTCTATTACACACACACATATATATATATATATATACGTATGTATTTTGGGTACCCAAGCCCCAGCACTTTAATGACACTCTCATAAAAAAGTACCACACAACAATGTTTTCAATCTAGTTATGGTTGATTATGTTTTTTCCACATAAATTTTATATGTTCCAGTTAGTTAATATCGGATTATGTGCACGATATTTCTCGCTTTCAAGACGTAAAGTCATAAAATCTCCCACTGCAGATATGAGCTACCGTTTTTTTTTTGGCCAGGATAAGCCGCCCGCATACAAAGGTCACTGGCTGTTGTAATATGACTCTAATCCGGCAACAATGCATGGGCATAACTTTCCCAGCAGACATCGTTAAAAATGCAGACAATGCAGACGGACGCGTCTTAGACTTGGAACCTGTTTCCAATGCAGCTGCTCCCTTTATCCTGCAGCCACCTTTGTCACCGTTGGCTTTGCGATTGCCCAGCTCAAGTTGTGTCCTTTTTGATTTGGATGTGGTAAGAATTAACAACGTCTGCCTCAAGTGCCATCGTCGCCATCGAGTACTCTTCACATTTAGCTGCTGCCTCGGCATCTAGCTAATGAGCACTCAGTTCTATAAATACATAGATGTACAAATGCAGTCGGAAATGGGAGCGCAAGAATTTGCTTCAGAACTTCCGATGCGGCCCGGCTTTCTAATTTTATGCGCATCGCTGGCCAAGAGATTGCCGGTCAGGTAATACGCGCGATTGCAATAGCAATTAGGCAAACCGTAACTGTAACGAACCCTAATCTAATTTTAATTAGCGCTGAATTCGTGGACGCTTTTCAAAACAAACACATTTCAAGTGTCACGGACACTCTCCGCAGTTGATGTGTCTTTGTCTTTTTGATTGATGCGCTGATCAATCAATCAACGAAAATGTGACCTGCTCACTGCCAATTTGTATGTCTAAAAGCTATTATTAATAGTGCTGCATTTTTAATTGAACATTATTATTGTATGCAGTGGATAGTTTGTTGAAAGGTCCACGACTTTTAAAAAACCCCCTTAGTCCGTTTTTTTTTTCCATAATAGCTCGCAGCTGTTGTGCCCCAAAAATAGTTGAGGCGACGTCGTGATGTCTCCCTTCGCATTCAAATTCAAACCCCGCACACGTCCGCATCGCGTAATCTTATCAATAGCTTAGACATATCGTAAGTCGACAGTGTCATTCATACCAAATTTATACCATTGTGAGGGGGGACGGACTGCCGATAATGCCACATAATGCCGCACACAAGTTCCAATGACCTACTAAAAGCATATTGATAAATCATTGCCGCTTATTTTTTTCTGACACAAAAATATTGTAAAATGATATTTATTAAAGAAGTCACTTTTAACGTTCTTTTTTATTGATATTCTGTTGTTTTCCATTTGCAGTTGGATTTCCCATACTTTTATTCTTTTTGCTTGGTGATCCGTATAAGCGCGGATTCTTTTGTGACGACGAATCGCTGAAGCATCCCTTTAAGGACTCAACCGTGCGCAACTGGATGCTCTACATAATAGGGCTGGTTATACCAGTGGGCGTGGTAAGTGCAGCAAAGAACCCAAATCTAATGGCAATTGAGTTGAATTGAGTGAAATTAAAATGAATTGAATTGCTTATTGTTGTTCACTGCGGGCTTTTGGGGGTGGAGGAGCTCTTGGCAGAGCTCCCAAGTGGCCACCCATGTAAAATGTGTCAAGCATATGTCCGCTTGTCGGCCATCTCCCGAGCCCATTGCACAATGATTTCAAGTTCACAATTGCAGATAGCTAGAATAGAACTCTCAAATGTGCTCCAGTTTTGCGCTGATGCAATACCAAAAACAATTCACAAGTAGTGGGAGATCGACACATGTCGAAAATTAAACCAGAGCAGCAACATCTGGGCCCCGAGTCGGGGCTATAAAACTACGGCCCTAATTTCTACGAAGCCCAAATAAAACTACTTACAAAAATATAACACGAAACTGTGCCCAAGGCAATAGTCGCTATTTGCATACCTTTTAATGGCTGTTTACTGTAGCTATTCCTAGGAAAACACTGTCTCTGAGCTGAGGTGCTAAAAGGATCTGAATTGTCCACTGATAAATTGTTTTACCCATCCACAGATCCTCAGCATTGAGTTGCTGCGATCGCGGGAAGTCAACGCTAATAAAACGGGGACACCTCGACGATATATCTTCATGTCATATGAAATTCCTGACTGGCTGATCGAGTGCTACAAGAAAATGGGCGCCTTCGCCTTTGGCGCCGCCGTCAGTCAACTAACCACGGATATAGCCAAGTATTCAATTGGCCGCCTGCGTCCACATTTCATAGCGGTAAGCGCGAATATACTATTCCCAATTAAGAGAGACTCGAGCTAAACTCTCACACTGCCAATTAGTCTTAACATGCAACATATGCAACAGGATTAACATTAAGGCGACACACACGAAGTGTCCAAATCCATCAAGAGGCTATTAATAAGTTCATCCGTTTCAAGCATTCGCGGGCGTCGAGGGGCGCCCTCTTTTTATTCATTTTCTTTTTTGCAGTTTTAAATGACAAAGTGTATTTCTTGTATATTTATTTAAAGCATTTGTACTGCATGTAGTTTGCAACATTTCAGAACGTAGACAGGTTCTTTAATGGGGAGGGACTCGACTAGGCAACAAATCACAAATTTACTTATCTATATACTGATGATCAACCAAATTTTGTGTCTCTAGTTCTTATAATCTATGAAATGCTTAAAAATTTTAAGTTGTCGATATTGATCGATTTTAGGACAGCAGGGTGGGTTATCGATCATGTGAAATGTATTCGAAAATTTGACCTCTCTTGCTCTCATACTTCCTAAGATCGACGCTTTCCTCATAGCTTAATCGACGTAGTTTTTGAATACTATATACAATATACTATTTTTTTTATAAGCTTATCTACCAAGTATTGGCGTAAAAGCTTTAGCATTATCACATACGTATATATGTATGTACATATGTATAAGGAACTGCTCGTACTGTGGCCCCCAAAATTGTTGGCAAGAGATAAATGGGGCTTGAGGGGGGGGGGGGGCACCGTTTGTTCTCGTTATGACTCCCAGCTGTCAAAGAGCACACAGAGACGCCCTATTATTTAGTGAAGTGCGGCAACAGTGCGGCTAAATTGAGCAAAAAATGCGTAGCAGTCGCTTTTAAATGTGCAACATGTGCTGCAAATAGCGAAAGGGGGCCTCGTTGACTCCAATCAAAGTCCAGATCCTAAGCAACTAAGCCGCTTAAGAGTTGTGCGTTTGTCCACTCAGGTTTCAATGGAACTCTGCGATCTCCATTCGCAGGTGTGCCAGCCAGTGATGCCCGATGGCTCCGATTGCAGCAATGCGACCAACGCCGGCAAATACATAACGGATTTCAAGTGTCAAGGCGTCGGCTCCTCGGCGCGCATGTTGAAGGAGATGCGTCTTTCGTTTCCCAGCGGACACTCCAGCTTCACCTTCTACACGATGGTCTATGTGGCGGTAAGTTGGCTTGACTTTTTTTTTTGTATATGTATAAATCGAAAATCAATTTCAGCTCTATTTGCAAGCGCGCATGACCTGGCGGGGCTCGAAGCTGCTGCGCCACTTTCTACAGTTCCTGTTCATCATGATCGCCTGGTACACGGCGCTGAGCCGCGTCTCCGACTACAAGCATCACTGGTCCGATGTGCTGGCCGGCTCAGCCATTGGAGCGACCTGTGCCCTGATCGTGGTAAGTTCAACACCGAATCATCCGTCTTAGTTTACACTAGTTGCATTTTCCGAATTGACAAATTACATAACATCAAAATTGATCATCTGATTTTAGTGCTATTTTTTGCCCAAAACTTGTTTCAACTTGCAAACAGTTTGGCCCACCAATGAAGCCAAGACACAGTGAAGACACAGTAAAAGCTATAGAGAGATTATCTGGTTATGGCTATTGTTAAGTTAAGACACCATAGCGATTAAAGTAACAATAATTGACATCCAAAACATGGCGTTTCTTTTAAGTCGTACCCCCTTTCCTGAAACAAGTCAAAACGACATCTGGCACACAATCATACTTTCAATATCGAAAAAAATAACTGGCAGCTGCCCGTTGAAACCGGGCAGGGGAAGGGGTCAAAAGAGCTATAATTTCACGCTTCAATTGGTTTAATGGACACACACATATTAGATTCTTAGAGATATTTACAATAGTAATACGAAGTAAGCTTTCAATAAGTTGGATATTGAAACGAAAAGTCAAATCTCTAGTTCTCATCGTTTCTAAGACACACGGCCGGACGGGCCGACAGATGCTGATCAGGAATATATACCGTTTAGAGGGTTGAAGATGCCTCGTTCTAACTGTTATATAGATTTGCACAAAACCGTTATACCCTTTCATATAGTTGCCTCTGATAAGAAGAAGATATAATATCATACCATACTTTTAGGAGCTGCATTTATTATTATCTACGCGTAATATATTCTTTCATCGTAATTTGGGAAATAAGTTGGAATAAACCCGAAAACGTTTCTTTACTTTCAGGCTAACTATGTATCGGACTTGTTTCCGGCGAACCCACGGACGAAGTCCTACTTGCCTCGCAGTTCACAGGACCTGAGCCAAACACATTCATCCGTGGTAGTCACGACGAATTAACACACAACTGACCACAGCCGATTTAGGAATCATTTAGAACACAAATTCCATAATTTATAAGCAACACAGGGATCTATCTAAAAAATTGTATCTCTTGATGCAGATGCAGATGCAGAACAAAGCGAAGCTTTCATTTCATTTTAGCTATGTACACGCAGTTTTAATTTATTATTATTTTACTAGACGATTAACATTTTGTGTGTATTGGATTGCGAATACACGGATAATGTACAACTTAATGTATTAGTCTGAGATATATTGGATATACCACGGCGAGCGTCTAAAACTGTCTTAAAAATGACTCTTGAAGCGTTCGCTAATTATTGATGACTATAATTACTGAAGTGACCTTAAGATTATACAGAATTCGATTTGCTATTTTGTCGATCGATTATAAGTATTACCTTAAATTGAGCCATTAATTAATTAGGTAATTTGAGTAAGACTAATCATAACTTGAGTATAAGAGCCGTAAGAAAAGAGTAGTTTAAATAAAAATATTTTTTAAATAAAACTGTTGCACTGTCAATGACCACAGTAAACATTAAACTTTAATAGCTTAATAAATACAAATTGTAATCTGGAATCAATTAAGTGGCAATTTAAATCGCAAAATATAAAATATATTGCACATAATGGAATTGAAACATCAAATGAGAAAGCTTTTTGAGTTTTTATCTGGCTTAGCTTGAGTTCTCACAACCCATCGGGTTGAAACGGTCATGAAAATCGACAGGCAAAATAATGTATTCGATAGCTGAAACGCAACCTTGAGATGAGCGATAACATCGTCACGTTTACGTGCTGATCTTTCCAGCTGGCATTCCCAGTTGCCTGACAAACATACTAAATCATATAAGTCATGGCAAAAGTTCAACAACGCTCAAAACTTAGCGAAAACCGAACAAAGCGCTCAACTACCTGCAGATAGCTCCGCCCAGCTGTTTGCTACAGTAAGCTTTACGTACTACAAATAACCAAGACTTCTACGTGTACAAAGGTATCTTCCACGATTGAGAGAGAGGTATGCAAAGACTTCTACGCTCGTAGCCCTGTGACGTCACTACATCGCAATTTTGTGTGCACGCTCAAAACAGCAACTTAAAGTCTGTTTTAATTAATGGTCTAATGGTCTTCGTAACTTCAAATTCGTAATGCAGAAAATATTTCAAATATATTTGTATTTTACAAGCGACAACTAAGTCATTATTTTCTCAGCTATCCAGAAAATAAAGCTGCCAACATTTGTGTAAACTCCCGGATATATGTTACCGCATGTCACCGAGCCAAAGCTAACTATTCCGAACTGCACAAATCGTTGCTGTTCCTTATACACACTCGGATACATTAATGGACCACCGGAATCACCGTTGCACGAATCGTGTCCACGGTTACCTGCGCAGAGTTGGGAGGTTTTTATTCCCCTCCTGAGGGCTCTTTGGCAATCTTCGCGAGGCTTGAAAGCGACGTTTGTTTCCATGGGAACATCGGCGAGGAATGTAGTTTCGGTTTTGCCCCAATCTGTTTCGGGCTCTTCTTGAAGTGTTTTGTTCAAGGGCAAACAGATGGGTCCTTCCTTTGATCACCACGTCGCGTGATAGCTTCACCAATGCTATATCATTGTAACCATATGCTCTCAAGTAATTCTCGTGGACAATGACGCGCTCAACCCCAATATCCTCAACTGGTGGCGCACATACAAGGTGTTTCCCATGCCGTTGACAGTCCGGTGTTTCGTTGGAGATTTGATGTTCCCCCAACCGCACAAACAATCTGTATATCACCGAAGTATTCAATACAAACATCAAGCCTGCAAAGGTATATGTTAAATAATACTTACAGCTCATTATCCTGAAAACAATGCGCAGCAGTAAGGACAAATCCTGCAGTGGATCAATATGTTAAAAAAGCCGTTGACATAACCAGAAGAAAAGTTGCTCACGTTCTGTTATTAGAGTGCCACTACAGTAAATTCCTCAATTCTCAGCGATCTAAACATAAGAAGAGCCATCCAGGGTCTTGACATCAATTTTACCTGGAATCCTCCGATTGTTAGGACTCTTCCACCAAAATGTCCACAATCCTGTTCCAGCTATACTTGCATTCCCGGTATGTCTCTCAGATCTTTCTCACAGCAAGCAAACCCCTATTGTATTAAGGAATTAGGCACCTCAAACCTTTCTATTAGGGGAACACCTTGAATTTTGAATGTAAGCTCTGTCCGCATATGTAAGTCCTTGAAGCTTTTTGCGATTGGAAATATCGACAATCTCCGGGCATTGTGAAGTCCCAGGAACACCATCACCTCTCATACAGCTTTCACCTTTTAAGCCGTGGTATATGTTATACCTATACTATATAATATTTAAAAGTCATATACTCACTAGCATAGAACTTGAAAACCGAATAGCTGATGTCAGGCAAAGACCAAGATTATGTTCATTACGAGCTTAATGCACGAAAGTATAAAAATCGACTGGGGAATTTAAAGTATATTGCTGATTTAATATACATGATCAAAAAACCGATAAGCTGACAGGCAAAAGACAGATTATATTTATTGCGAGCACGAAATTTAACTGCCTAAATCTATCTTCTGGGGAATGTATATGTACATTCTACTTAATAAGAATAACAAACAGACTAATCCAGGAAATAAAATAGCACGGAATAATCTTAAAGCTAGACTCCCCAAAATTAGTATATAGATTAGTATGAAGAGTACAACGCTCTCGGTAACATCCGACAGCAGCTTAATTATTTCAATTTAGTTTTACTGTGTTAACTATATTGTACTGTTTTCTTACATTTAATATACATATAGATAACATCAAACGACTTTGTTCTATAGGGTATACATATATGGATTTAAGCACGAACCAAAGAACATGTTATTTGGTTAGTGATTTATATTTTGATTGTAACCTGCATTGATCTTCGAATCTGTACACAAATGGCAGCATTTAAATTATGTTGAGTGACGCTCAATATTCAGGCATTATTCAGTCACTTGCACTGTCAACCATAAGACACAAAGAATTTGATAACAATGGTGTGCTTATTGCATAAAGTTAAACATTATCATATGTTTTCAACTTAATATAGAAACTAGTACAAAATACTGTATCATATACCGTGTGGCCAAAAACTATCTTATTTACATTCCGAAAGTGCGACTACGACTAAAACTCTATATGTAATATGTGGCCACATTATCGCTGGTCATTATTAGCTATGGCATGATTGAGTCCTGAAAACGCGCCTCTGGCAGGAAGTCCTCCTCCAGCTCGATGCGCGTATCGCTATGATAGCCCAGCAGCGACTCGGTATCCTCCTCAAGGTGTCGTATAGGATAGCTAATACCATCGCCGAAGCTAAGCGGATTTCGTATAATACGGAACAATATTTCAGAATGCGATACAAATAGAAATTAAATTGAGATATTTGAATTAATTGGACATGATTATTAATGTGTACTGTGAATTCAAGTGTAATTTGAGTGTGTGGAAAAGGCTATTGATGTGGTGCACTAGAAGAAGAAGCAAATGTATTTTATTGTAGACTTCAAGTAAGCTTTCGGGGCAAAATGAAAATTATAGAAAAACACACAAATCTGTGCGTATTTTGTATGCACATAAGTTCTTTAATATATATTTGTCAACCTTTGCGCGTTCAAATATTTGTTCAATACAAAAAATGGTCTTATAAAAAATTAAAAACTAGAAAATTGGCCAACACAAACTTGCGATTAATGTTTACTCAAACTAACTACATAATTCTTGATAATAAAAGCATCAAAATGCGAATCAGTTTCAAACTCATTCAGTTGTGTAGCGAATGTGCTCTGTGTAGTGTGTATAGTGTATACGTATATGATCCTAACGTTTTGTTTTGGTATAACAGCAAGTCTTTAGCCCGTTAAAACAATTGGACCACATATAATTACATATTCATGAGGGGTTTTAATGCTAATTGACCAATATTCAAAGATATGCTTAACAAAATAACAACATTAATGTTAATGATAGTGCTTTGTATTGCCAAGGGGTTACATAAGTTAATTTCGATATACATATGTTTATCTGGCCACAGCTTAAAATATTTTGCATGTCCTACTATGCCTGGCATTTAAGTGTACAAAAACAATTAGCTTACATTTAATGGAGTTAAAAGTTAGTTGTTCATCTGTTTGCATTCACCTAATGAAATATATATTTGATATTCTCATCCAATCTAATATACGTCTGTTTATATTTAGATACAAAACTTATGATGAATGCATACGTATTAAGAGTTGCATTTGGAAGTCAGTTGTACGTTAGGCGGGATAACTGGGCAAGCAGTGCTACAGGTATACGTACATTACAGACAATTCATTCATAAGACTTACGAGTATATTAAATACACACATTTACAATTCTCTGGCAGCTAATCAGATCAATATTTAAATCGAACATCATTTGAAACTAATTGAGTTTCTGGCTATAAATTGTTTGCACTTTACACAACTTTATTGGCAGTCATCAATGACGGACCGCCGTTCGCATCCTTGGAAGGAGGCGCTGTTGCTGTTGCCGCCTGATCACCGATCACATCGATTGCTACGCCAGCATTGTTAGTGACCGCCGCTCCTGCTGATGCTGCTCCTGTTTGCTCAATATTGACAATGACTTGACTAGACGGTATTAATGGATGATTGTTGCTAGATGATTGACCGTTGTCTAGCTCCAGATGAGGTTGATGATTATTGAGTGGAATTGCGTCAATCAACTTATCTGTTGGCTGAACATCTAACCTGTTGCCGGCTGCATTCGCTGTCGTATTGCCCATGGCATCGTATCGTTGGCCGTTCCCCATCTGCTCGGTGGCCGTTCTGTAGCTTAATCCGTCACCCTTACTTATCGGGTTAAGAGTCGTTTTTCATATTTGTGAATAAGTAAAAGTTTTGTAATCGTTAACAAAAATTGAAACAGAAAATGTGTTTTTTTTTATTTATTTGTTGTTTTTGTGAGCAGTTGCATTTTTTTTGCTGTTAGATTTGCGCTTTTAATAGTTTTGCTTATATACATATAAAGTATGTCTGAAAAGTCTTGTGTTTGTGACATATGCGGGTTTTTAGTAAGCATTAGTTAGCACCAGCTTTTCAAATAATTAGTTACAGTCCTGTATTTAATCTTACAAAGTCTAAGTACAAATTTGTGTCCGTGTGCTAAATACTAATTGGCCAATTTTAGTAACGGTTTTGGTTGTTGCTTACAGCTAAATTATGTATAAACAAATCATATAAATTGTACACTTTGAATACACACAAAACTTTTAAAAATGTTCCCTGATCATGATTTACAAGTTTGTTTCTAACGCGACTTATTCCTATTTTGAACAACGAATTAAAATGTATTTTAAACGTTAAATAGTGAGGTTAGCAGTGTATAAAGAGAGAGAAAAAGAGAGCTTCTACTAAAAAGCGTTTGCAACATGCCTCAAATTTTGATAAATGGTGTAAAATAAATGTTCAAAAAGGACTTGGAAAAGGCAATGTAAACAAAATACACACACAAAACAACAAGAACAACTAAAGAGCCCAGCTTGAGCTGCTTTATTTCTTTAGAGAGTGCAGCACAGATTAGCAAAAATGCAATGAACTAATGAAAGAATGCATGTGCATTTTTTAAGTGGGGCACACACCCACACCTACCTGGTGAATATGGGCAGGAACCAGAACTTCCATTTGTCGCCAAACACTTCGCAGAAGTTGGCATACCGACCCAGGTTATAGCCATTCTTATCCGGGCCGCCGACACGAAAGATGGGCGCACGAAAAGCCTCTGAGTGGAATAGAAAATAGTGATAATCAAATATATAAATATACGTATTTGTAGTAATAATTGCTTACCCAATGTGGTGCGGTTGACGAGCACCAGATAGATGTGATAGCCAAACAGGCTCACCAAACTAATGGCAAACATGATGGATATGAAGAACAGAAAGAGTATGTGAAAGCGACCCATGCCACTGCCGGTTGGCTGGCCCTGTGCCGAGACACCAAGACCATTTTCATTCTTTATATCATGTTAAGTGTACACACACACATGTACATATATATATATATTATTAAAGGGCATTCAATAATTACTAAGCTCAGCATGCACACTGTGTACTACAGCGAAAACAAGCGTATGCATGCAGATCCTGAGCGTGGTATGTGTGAGTGTGGAATGGATAGACTTACCTTTACAAACAGTATAAAATCATGCAGCGTGGTTAAGGCAACGTACAGGCAGTAAATCAGGGCATATCCCAGAAATAATACGAAGAACTTATAATTGGCAAAGTTAACGCAATTGTTCACCCAGGGGCAATGATGATCCATTTTCAGTACACAGCAGCTGCAGACACTGCAATGATGCGATCGATCCGGCTTGATGATCTTGCATTTCTCACAGAACCGCACAGAGCCATTGATTGTGCTGCGTGAAGGTGAAATACATATATAATTTTGTAATGGTGCATGATATATTCTATATACTCACCGATTTGTAACCGGCAAATTGCGCGCGAAATTGTTCAAAATGCGCTTTTGTGTCTCCGGACTGTCGGCCCGAAATAGCTGATTCACCTCCTCGTCCGGTATGCGCCACTGAAATATTAGATTTTATATTCGATATTATTTTCGTTTTTCTTCTTTTGTTTACAGCCTGGGTTGGCTTTGAAACTCTAAATAGGTTATCGTATTTTTCGGTCTTATCAGTAACAGGTGAATCATTAGAAATTCTATATGAGGGGGTGGGTGTTATGCACTTACTTGATCCGGTACGCGACCCACCGATGTGGTAATCGTTTGCCAATACGACCAGAGGAACAATATGAGCGTGATATGATAAAAGAGAAGCATGAAAATCATCGCAACCCGGTTCTCAGTTTTGACTGCAGCGGGAAAGAGAAAACACGTTAAATGTTATGCTCTTTATCTGATATTTACGCTACTCACGAACACATAGCTCCACCACATAGGCGTAGTAGGACCAGCCGATGACGGCGAATATGAAGAGCACGGGTATCCACTTGAACACAGACATGCAGCAGCCGCAAGGTGTCTTCCTTCGTCGAATGTCCTCGTTGCCCATGCTATTGTATTGTTATTTGTGTTGGTGTGTATGTGTGTGTGTATGCAGGTGTGGTAGTAAGAAGGCGCCTCCAGCTCCCTCCGGCTAAATTGGGCAGAACTGTATTGTTCCTTGGAAGGTGCTGCCGTCAATCAGATCCAGTTGATAGCCACAAACAGAAGATGAACACTCATTGAAGCCGTGGTCGTATTTTTTTTTTTTTTTTTTTTTTATATACTAAAGCACTTGTTTTTTTTTTTGTTGCGTCGCGTTTTAGCTGTCGCAAGTGAAAGTGATTGAATCTAGCTTGACGCCATGTTCAGCAATGCTTTTACTATTCCAATACCAGGGCCTGCTTGTTGTTGTGCGCTTCGAATACAAATGCAGCGTTATATTTACGAATTCTATACGAAATAAATAATTACTTTTATCCGAGTTGATGGCTCATTCGAAGAATGGTTTATGGTGATAAGAGATGTGCAAATATACTAGAGGTGCTCACAATATATCGATAATATATATATGTAGCCTGGACGATAATTTAAAACATATTATTAACGATCAAATTGAACAAAAAAAATATACATTTTAATGCTAAAGTTACTTTGCTTTAAAAATTGGAAACTTTAAATAATAAGCAAATACCAAACGAACGATGACAAGCTCGTTGTTTTTTGAACTAGTTCGCTGAAAACTTCCACTGACGTTGCCACCTAGTCCAAACTTGACGTGACGTCACGATAATTAGGCCATTTTTTGGGCGAGTTGGCATCACTACCCAAACGATACCACCGGCTGAAAAATGTATCGAGTCAGGCCAAGAAGAATCCAAGTTTCAGTATTATAGTAACGTGTGCCGTCGTCAGTGGCAGATATATATATATTCTCTTGCATATCGGATTATGCGTACTGCGTGCGTTTAAAAATTAAAAAGTAATTACACATATACACAAAACAAAAAATGTAAATGAAACAACTAGAGTGTTAAGAAAACAAAAAATAAATAATTATAATTAAAAAGAGAGCTCAGTCGTAATTCCGATTAGAAATTTCGATTGTGCAAGTGTGTGTAAAATGTGCGCGTAATAAAAAACGAGGACGCGATATGCACGAGGGGGGGTGGGGCGGGCGGTCGGTTGGTGGGCAGCAGTCGGCTGTCGGCAGGCGCCCACAAAAAATATACATACAAAAATCTACCTATCACTTTGTGCTGTTGCTGTTGCTGTTGTTGTTGTCGTTGGCAAGGTTTTTGGGGACGCCGTTGGGGGCTTCTCCTCGTTTGGCAGCCTTACTGTGAGGGGGGCTGGGCGGTGCGGGAGGACAATCAATAAACGCGCTCAGAGCAGGCAGTTTGCCCTGTCCGTGGTCAAAAGTAGGCAGGGAGTGCGCAAGGTATAGGGATTGTTTTGTTGTTTTGAATGCCGGTTTAAAATCTTTAAATAGCAAGTGCACAACTTCCCCCTCCCCCCACCCCATCACAAGAAACACACACAGTATACAAATGTTTATCGCGCTCTAATCAGTTGATCTAATTGGGATTGCGATAATTATCAATGTGTGTGTGTGTGTGACACTATTACTTAATTAATGTACGTCGCAATCGTTCATTAATTAATTGCGCTTGACTTTGGCAAATTGAAATTAAAAGATTGTTAACACATTGACCTTAACAGCGGCTAATCAAATTGGTCGTCGATGCCAAACGGGCGACTTTTAATAATAAGCCAAATGCCAATCAGAGCAGGTGGTACTCACAGAAATTGTTGGTGTGTGCTGGGGGAGGGGGAGTTGTGCAAGCGGAGAGAGCGCAGAGAATAACTGCTGTTGGTAAACAGGCCCAAAAAGCACAGAGCACAATCGCAAATAAACAATACAAACAAACGAGCGAGGCACACACACATATACACACACACACGTATGTATGTGAGTGTGTATGTGGGCAATACAAACAGACTTAACAAATTGCTGTGCACACACGCAGAAAATATTCAATGTTTACTTAAGCGCAAATAACTCAGACATACACGCGTTTAATTAAACAATTACATTGCCAAAAAAAAGAAAAAATACATAAATACCTTGAAATTATATCAAGTTGATAAAAGATGTTTTTTTCTGGGCTAAGCTGCATGATACCAATTAGAATCTGAGAGTTCAAATCCAATTGGATTTGTTTTTAAAGGTAAAATCAGCACTGGTTTTGTTTTCAATGTGTGTATGTTTATTTTCCAACAAATATTTGTGTGTAAACGCAGGAAATTCTCATTTTCAATCAAATCCAATAGAATATATTTTACTGAAACATCAAAGACACACACAGAAAACACACACAAGATAAACGCCAGCAGCGCAGCAGCAGAGCTTTGAATTTGAGAGCCTTCGCCTTCGAGTGCGCCCTCGCACCCGTCTCTGTCCTCGCCCCTGCCACCCCTTCGATCGCGTTCGCGTTCGTTTGGCGCCCGTCGTTAAACCCAAAGACGCCAAACGAAGACTAACAAATTAAATTTGGTTTTAGCCAATAGCAGCAGCAGCAGCAGCAACAACAACAACAGTCACAAGAAGAAGTAAATAGCCACCGAGTGCCAGATCCGGGCAGAGCAGAAGAGAAAGAGAAAGAGGAAGAAACAAAGAAAGAGAGAGAGAGACCCAAACGCGTTCGTTTTGTGGTTTAGCAGCAGCGTCCAAGTCAGGTGAGTGCTTGTACTTGTTTTTTTTTCTCTGTTTTGTTATTGTTGTCTTATTTACTGTTCGTTTCTCCACGCTCATTGTGTGCGATTAAATATTTTATGCGCTTATCAATATCTGCCAAGGGTGGGCATTGCTTGATAAACAAAAGCAACGTTGCCAATTGCCGTTGAAGTGTGTGCATCAAGTGGCAACGCCGACATGCACTTATACTCTAACTGTACCTTGGGTAAATAGCTGCACCTGTTAGAAAAGTGTTTTTTTTTTAATTTTGTAATGTAACACACATCTATCAAACTCCATCATCTGTCAAAACAGGGTGTCCAGCAGTCACGTTCGTCACGCACATTCAACTGCTTATAGGAGCAACGAATAGGAATGAGAAATGGGAATAGAAGTGGAATTGACATTAAGTCTTAGAGTGGCAGTGGGACAGAGACAGAGCAAATACTTGTGTAGCATATAGAATTGAAAAGCCTGCGGCAAGCAACCGCTTCCGCTCTCTCTCATTTACTCGCTGCCATTCGGTCGTATTCAGTTGGAGCCGCTGGGCCAGATTCCTTGCATGTCCGCACGTTTCCTGGACGTCTTCTTTTATTGATTGTTCGTTGAGATAAATGTAATACATTATTGGAGCTTAAGAAGCGCCTTACTTTTTTTTATTTGGACGCAAGCGGTAATTAAGCGTAGAGCATATGTAAAGCGTATAAAGCGCTTTGCCTCTTTTTTAATACGCTGATTTATTTATTTTCTTCTTTTTTTTGCCATAATGAAGTAGCTTAAATCAGCAAAGAAAGAGAGTGTAAGTACACACAAATATACAAGTCAAAAAAGTTTTTTTTTTGTTATGCGCATGCCGCAGCTCAAAGGCGTTTTTATTGACCGATACGGAGGAGCGTCAAGGAGCCTTGCTTCGGTGTGTATGCATCTGTCTGTCCGGATTCAAGGCTTTGCCATTGACAAGGGTTCCGTGTTGTTGCCTTTTCTGCTGCTGCTCCTGTTTTTTACTCTACATTTTCTTCTTCTTGCTGCACGTGAAAATCCCATCACGAAAACAAGAGCAGGACTTTTGTTCGGCTTGTTGTTGTTGCTTTATTACTTTTTCATTTATTTTAGCGTTCAATTATCTCTCTTTTTTGCTTTCTCTCTCTTTTTGTGTACTTTATTGCGGGTGCCTTTGTTTCAATTTATGTATTATTACATTATGCTGGCTCATGTGTGTATGTGGGCAAAAAGGGCAGTAAATATTTCCCAATGGGCTTTTACCCAGCAGAAAACAATGTCCGAGTTCCGCTAAACATGTTCATCATATTTTCTTATTTTTTTCACCTTGTTTGTTTTGTTCTGCAACGTTTTTTTTTTAATAAAAACAACAGGAATTTTTGCCAAAACTTCCCGGCGCATATTCAAATTAATTTCGATATAAAGCTTACGGAGCCTAAAGAGCCAAAAATAGAAACGAAACGAATAAACGCACATAAAATTTTAGCATTGTGCTAAATAAACAAAAACTTAAAAGCTAACAGCATATTTTGGCCGTTCGAAAATCTAAGCTAAACGAGAGCCAAGTACATGGCGTATGCGCAATAATTTTGCGCTCCTTGCGTGTGTGTGTGTGTGTGTCTTCACCTGGCCAAAAAGTTAATGCGTCGTGGGGCTTAATAAAATTTGTGCGAGCACCTGTGGCAAAGTTTATTCAATGAATTTACCAAACTTAACTGAACTTAATGTTATTAATTAGTTTTCTTTTGCTAGACTTAAGCCTAATTTGACTAGCTAACAAGTAATAAGTAAATGGCCTCGCCTGACGTCAAAATGTTTGTCTTTGATTAATTATTTGTAAATATTCACAGCAAAAAGTTGATTGAATGTGATTCAGAAATATTGCGCATAATTTACAATTTGTTGTTGTCGTCTTCTTGATGGCCATTTATTGCGTGGGAGTTTGCAAAAAAAATAAAACAACAAAAATAAAAATTTAAATAGTTCTTCAACATATTTATGGCCAGCTAATGAAAATCTGTTTCATTGATTTTTTTTTTGCTATAGAAAGCAAGAAGAAAATCTCGAAGCAAAAGCCAACAACAAACACAGCATCGACCTTCGACAGACGGCAACAATTCCAGACCACAGTTTGGCTCGGCCTCACAGCAGCTCCCCCATTTTCACTTGATTTGCCCCTAAGCCAACAGCAAAGCAAACAATTCTCAAGTTCATCAATATTTCTATTTAAATTTTGTGGCATTTTCGTTTTATGTGAAATTAACGACCTTATCTATTGATAAAAGCCAAATAAGCAAATAAAGCAAATTTCTTGTCGAGATGAAACTTTCATCTGAAAGCAGAGAAATTAAAATACTGAAGATGGAAATTATTACGCCTATTATAATTTTTTCTTATTGATATATAATAATTATAAAACCAAAATTTTTCAAATTTTTAGACAGTCTAATATATATTTCCGTGAATTTATATCCACTAATTTATTTGCCTACCTACATTATTATTTTTAGTTGTTATTTCTAATCTGATTCCCTACGCACATTCATTTAATAGCTCCATAAATGTAATGCTAATTAAATTTACTTTGAAATTTTTATTTACAAGCTTGTCTAAAACATAATCCTCGTTGTATACTCCACTCAATTGAACGCCTCCTGTCCTTATCCTATTCTGTCCTGTCAGTCCTTTGTTCTGTCAAACAAAAGGAAATAAAGCTTTAAGCTCTATTATATCTTAAGCCATATTACTTGATATCCCATTTAATGTATATGGGTGTCTACAGGTTGCGCTTTTAAGATTCCTTATCAATTTGTTTAACTGGGCGCTAAATTCTTGAACTTTTCTTTAAATCATAATGATGCCTTTTAGACTGCACCTAATCAAAAAATTTATATTTTTCAATAATAATATTTCAAGGCAAACTCATTGTTTTAAAAAACAGAACTAAACAGAACTACAGATAAGACCACAAAGGAAATGTATTTCAATTGGCACTATTTATATATATTGTATACTTATATCGGTCGATAAGGCAAGCCTAGCACGCGAGCTGGCCAATCCCCAAAAGCAATTGGCTGACACATTAAAGCAGGCAAAAGACAAGTGGCCCAACAGATTGCGTATACGTCGTGTTGTACACGCCAAGAGAGAACAGCTAACAGCAAACACTAAATGACTTTTAAAAGCCAATTAACGCACGATATCTGCGCTTCTGACATGGCAATATGGCAATATGGACTGTCAATATGCTTGGCTTGTCAATCGAAAATCGGTCGATATGCCGCACGCCCGCACAACAACATTTTGTTGACGCTCGTTTTGACAGTTGTTGCCCGCTGTGTCACACAGGCCAGAGCAAAAATTGAATTTGTGTTTGCCACTGCTGGCTAATATTTATTTGTTTATTTATTTTTTTTGTCTCTCTTTTATTACTCCCGCTGCTGCTGTTGCTGGGAGACACGTTAGAGGCATTTTTGCCATCGCATTTTTTTATTAGCAGTAAATTAGACTTTTTGTCGTCGTTCCACTTGCACAATGTTATAAATATACGAGTACATGAACGAGGGTCCTTCCAAAACTTCCTGATTAAGAGTTTCCATTGTCAGTCAATAGATTAACTAAAGATAGATATAGTTTAGTAGCACTCAAATATAAAAAATAAGATGCATGTCTAGTTAAGAATATATATAAATAGCCTCACTCTCCGATCAACCCTCGCATATCGTTGCTTACAATGTATTTTGCTGTTGTTTCGAATGAAATGAAACGCATAAATTTCTCATAATATATGTGCCTAGCTGCGTATATGTATTAAATAAAAACTGGATGCATCATATAAAACGAGAACAAGTAATGAAAAAATAATACGAAAAATAAAATAGAATACAAATATAATAAAAACGCCCACGCAACACAGCCAAAAATGTGGCAATAACAAAATAACAAAATTCGAAATTTTTGACCCAGTCAGCTTGGGATGAATCGTAGAGTCAATTTTAATCCGACTGTTGACTGTTGTTTTGTGCCAGCCAGTTGGATGATAAGTTATCTACATTTGGCTAGTTGACGCATTTGGTTGTTATACCCTCGTTTCCTTTTTCTTTTGGTTTACTTTTTTACTTAATTTAATGCTTATCACAAGTCATATGCAAAGTTTATAAAGGCAACTGATGACGTCTTTTGGCCCAATCAACTTGTAGCGGCTGCTTCAAGGGCGGAGAAGTGGAAGTGAGTGGCTTTAATGCCACCTCTGCAAATCACTCACTCTGCCAAATGTTGGCTAATTAGAAAAACTTTTATAGTAACGCACACAACTTTTGACTTTACTGATTGCAAAACTTTGCACTTCGCAGCTGAGCTGAGCACAGAATATGAGCACTATGTATATATATATATATATATATATATATAGATTTGTATATAGAGATATGTGTATATATCTAGTTATTGACTGTTTGACTGATATTCATGACATTATCAGGCGGCTGCTGCTGTGGTTTCTAGGGCGCAACTTTTGTGGCTCCCAATTGCAAAAGTTTTTCTTAAATCGATTTAACAGTATACCTTACCGGCTGCCCCAAGGCCAGTTTAGATTGTTGCTAAAGCCAAAGGTGTGCTCACAGCTTACAACAGATGTGTGACGTCAATTGTCAATAGTCGCAATAACCATAGCCAAAGACAAAACTCAGTCTCCAAATGACAGCCCACAATAGAGCGCAAAACTTTTTAATGGGTAGGTGTAGCTGTACTTGTGGACAGTCATCAATTTTTTTATACAACCTGTGTAGGCTTACTTTTTTTTATATACTTTACTCTTTTTTGTAATAACAACAATATGGCAATATGGATACTTATAGATGTTCCAATCAACGCTCTAGATCTTGAAATAGTTTCAAAATTTTTTCGCTGGTTTAGGGTTGCTCTTTAATGTTAGATGCCTGTCAGGTACCAATAATCGGAAACTTAATTTAATGGCTTCTGTGCTTGCGGCGCACTTAAAATGCACAACACAACACGACACACAAAATGCTGCAAGTTTGCAGAGACATCAAATTAAGTTAGAGAAGCAACTGGCGCACAGGAAGCCACACTCGTAGCCGTTTTCTGGCCAGAAAGACGGCCAGGCCATAATTTGGTTAGCCAACTTTCGATACGTAGCCAATGGCAAGAGGCAATAGCAACTGGCAAGTGTGGCTGTAACAAGAAACAGACAGCAACCAGTACACAATATCAATTAGTTGCACCTGTCCTTTAAAAGCTTGTTGTTCGTTCTCAACACAACTAATAGGAAGATATATTGAATACAATTAACTTAGCTTACAGTTAAAGTTTATAGATTGACCTGTTAACTTATTTTTCGTTATATTTACCAAAATTACATATGAATTTCAACTGGACCTGAAACCTGTCATCATAAACATTTTCAGGCAGGAACTTTGTAACTTAATTTAGACCTTAATCAGTTTTTTATTCAAGTCCTTTGCACCTCTGCTGCATATTTGATGAGCGTGAAACCAAGCTGATAAAAATATATATATTCTGCGAATCTTACGATCCGTTTTTTTTTTCACTCTAACTTACCTCAACAAAAAGCATGTTGATTACTTTTTTTTTCCTCTTTTCTTTAGCAATTTTTTGAAAAATTGACTTTTATTGTTTGCTCAAAATTGTGTGCTTATGTTATTTGGTGGGCTGCTTGTTAAAAATTGTCACAAGTTTTGAGTTTTGCCTTGTTTGCACTTCTTTTGCCCTTTGCTATTGTCTCTTGTCTTGCTTTTCTCATCAATTTTGTTAGTGCCGGACGGCAAGGAATAACAAAAAAAAAGGTTCAAATTTCATTGTTGCTGCTGCTGTTGCTATCTTGAGCGGCTTAAAAATGTTGCTGCATGTTAAGATGTTTAAAGTGCGGTAAATTTGTCAAAAGATGAGCGACCCAAAATGAACCCTGGATAACATTTGACTCGTTCAGACTCTCTATCTCACTCTCTTTTATACTGCTTCTCTTTTCTGCTTTTTGGTTATTGCACAGTAAATAAAGCTCTCAAACGGGAATTTACCTGTGCACAGTCAAGAAGTTGGGTCAAAATGTTTACCCTGTAACTTGTCAACAAATTCCGATGCGTAGGTTAAGCTAAACTGCAAAGCTAATACTGATAATATATATGCATAAATATGGATCCTTGACATTTTAAATGAGTTTTAAACTTAAAGCGGATTACAGACTCTGCCACTATCGATAACAATGATAATATTCTAATTAAATTTATTGCTTAAAATGATTTTCTAAATTAATTTAAGCCCGACAAACTTACAAGTAAATATTTGTATGTGTATGTAAACTAGGTAATATAAATATTTATGATGCCAAATAGATAATGACTGTAAAACATTCTATGGGATTTTTATCAGAAGTTCACTTTGAAAAGTTGCCACGCGCAACAACAGCGTTGTGTGTGAGTCTGAGTGTGAGTGTGTGTGTTTGTGTCTCACCATGCAAAAGGCACTTCAAACTTTATGCAATAAAGTCAACAAAAACAACAACAACAACAACAATAACAGCTCTTACATATACACATATGTATTGTGTGACACGCCTTTGACCAAGGGACAATGAAAAGCTCGCAAAAAATACAATAAAATGGAAAAACTGTTGCTTGTGGTATATACATATATAAAAAATAGGAAAATGGGAGCAAAAGCGTCAACTTATGTTTATTTACGAGAGCATATGCTGTGTGTGTGTGTTTGTGTTTGGCTGCATGTGGGCGAGTGTCAGTGTGTGTGTGCAGATGATATTTGCACAAACATACGCCAACACACATATTGAGAAAAACTTATGTATGCACTTTTACACGAACGATAAAAAGAGCATCAGATAAACAAAATAAACGTAAAAAAACATATAATATAAATCTTATATGACAATATTCTAATTTAACAATAGCATCAAGAAAACAAAAAATGATATATAATACAATGCTGTATTTTATTTTGCCTATAAAATTCACTTCCTAAAATGCCCATTTACAATTAATAATTAATGATATATTATTATAAAACTCATAATAAAATGATATACTTACCAAATATTGCATATTAATAAAATCTATAGTTTGTTTTAATAAAGTGTTATTTAGATTAACTTCATAATAAATTGCAAATTAGTTAAAATTCACAATAATTATGCATATGAAAAGCAATTTAATAGCAAACATTTGCTGACATTTAAAAAAATCTCTTTTAAATTATGCAATTAATTTGCGGCGCTGAACAAACAAATTGTTACCCATTTGTTTGGCAATTGTCTGAACTCGGTACTATTCTGGCCGTATGGTCTTAGCTAACCAGCCAGTGGGTAATGTGGCCATAAGCGCATTCACCTACTTGACAGAGATATGTGTATATTCATTACGTATATGTATAGATATAGGTGCATTTGTAGATGTACATATGTATAATTATGTTGTACGCAAAAGCAAGTGCGACAATTTTGTACATTTGAATATTTAAATATGCATATGGCGAACGTTTGTCGTTTAAAATGGCCTTTACTTTTATTTATCGTTCTGGCAAATGTCACTCGAGCGTTTCAAAAATTTGTTGTGCTTGTTGTTGCTAAGCAGTGGCAGCTAACATTCCATTTGGGCGGTATACTTTATCTTTACGACTTGGCACAGTTTGTAATGTGGGTAAATTTATTGTACGGGGATCTGAGGGAACATCCCAGACTGGTCTGCATAATTAAACTCAACATACACAAAATAACATTAGATAGCCCCATATGTTTGTCAATATATACATACATCGTTTTTTCTCTCAGTGTTGTATTGTTAATGCAGTTGGGCAGTTCAGCTAATGTGAAGTGCAAATTCAAATGCAGTTGTTCCCAACACTTGAGTAGTGACATCAGCAGGACACAGACACTTTTGCCGTTAGAAACCACAACCTTCGGCAAACTTCCTGTCCACACACACACACACATTGAAACAATCAGTAGCCTGTGTTTAGAAACTTCATTTGTCCTCATGGGCATGACATTAATGGCAAAGCAAGGATTTACGACGGGACAGTTGTTGTTGGCCATGTTAAGTGATTTCCAATGCAGTTGCATTTGTCGTTCAAGTCATTTGCATAGCTGTGCCTGCAAATGCCCAAGTAGCGTAAATAAACCTGATGGGGTCAACCGCAACTGAAATTTCCGTTTGTTTTTGCGTTTTGCCGCTTCTTTAGCACATTTTGCACATTAACCTACTGGCAAAAACAAAATGGCGTGGATCAGAGTTTGCAATTGTTTGTGTGTGTGTGTGTGTGTTTGGGTGTATCTATTATTTCGCGTACAGCGGCCATTTTGCGTTTCTATGGCCCAAGACGATGGCAATTGCCAGCTGGCATTTTGCATAATTATCCAAGTGGCGAGGCGAATTTTCAGCAATGCCGCGACCTAGTTTATATGTAGATTATAAATGTGTTTTTTGCTGTATAAAGGAAGTCTTAAGCACATGTGCCATGCAAGGCTTTTAACTAGGCCAAGACTTCGTAATTGTATAAATGCCAAAACACAAAATTGTATGCATTTACATAAAAATCATTTTTATTGTCTAAAATTATGCATTAATAAAACTTTACTTGCAAAAGAAAACCAATGAAAACAGACCAAAAATGCGACTTAAAATTACTAAATCTCTACTAATTTCGAAGTTTTTTTTTTGTTATTAATGTGTATGTTTAATGCTATTTGCAATTTAATTTTACTCAACGGTTAAATGGTTCTTGGCGTTTAACTATTATAATTGTTACAGTTATCCCAAAAAAAAACTGTGCTTGTGTGGCTTGCAACCGCTTTTAACTGTAACTGCAATGAGTTGCCAATGTTTAGTTTCAAGCCAGAACAATTTGAGCTAATTAGCTAATGTACTGCCTGAATGCAAATACGGCTAATTGCCAATGGCCATGTGCATGCGAACTTAACGGCGTATCTGAGTTTGTGTGCATGCGTGTTTGAAACTTGGCGCTGTTTGTGGCTTGCAGTGTTTATTGGGCGCATAAATGTATGCTACACTAATTGCTCGTATGTGTGTGTGTGGGTGTGACTAAGTCGATGTGTGTATCTGAATTTGTTACTACTACCCTAACTCCTTTTAACTGCCCTTCTCTAAATTCCCACTCTTAAATACACTTGATATTTACGACTGTGCATGGGTGTTGTTGTTATTGCTTCTGTTTTCCAGCCTTGTTAATGGCAAGACAAAACACTTTTAATTATCACCACACACAAACCCTCATATGTGGGGTGGCCTTTCTGAGGGGCGTTGTATTTCGTTTATCGACTGTATGTCGTGCAATTTCAAAGCAAGCGCAGCCAACTGAAACTTTTTCCGACACCAATCGGAATTTCACTGCCATTAGCTTCAGCTCCCACCACGCTTTTATCTGAACCCAATTGGTAATTGCCAAAAAAAAAAAACAACAACATGCGCAAGCTGAGCTGCCCTTTTTAATATTTCTTGTTATTTTTTTTTGTGAGGCTTGTTCGTACTTAGCACGCGCCGTTTAACAGCCACGCGCAACAAATTTACCAAAAAAGTGGGTTTCAAATTAAACGTAGGAAAAAACAACAGCCAGAACAAGTAGGAGTACTCTAGTCAAAAATGTACAACCAGCAGATTGCCTGTAGTCAAATTTAATTTTTACTTCTTATCCTACAAAGATATCCTCAAAAATTTCAAGGTATGAGGATTATTCTGTATATTATGTGTTAAAAAAATATGTACATTTTGAATATGTATGCTTTATACTGCCTCTTATCTAAATTCAAATAAAAACCATTATACCCTTTTTAAAACTATATTAACTGCGTACAGGGTGTGCCAGCTTCTCTGGTGAGGAACGCGCTGTGTCGTTAACTGCGTCTTGTAGATAAACGTTTTGTTACAGCACATAATCGCCGTAGATGCTTAAATTTCGCTACATAGACATACAGATACAGATAGATACGAACGCACAGTAGCTTGTAATGAAATGGATTGTGCGTGTGTGTATGTGTGTATATATATGTGTATGGGGGTGTTTGTTTGCTTTCAAAACGCAGCTGCTTCCCTTGTAATAGCGCACTAATTTAACGCTAATGAGCGCCAAATTATTTTGGCCAGTCAGTTTGTCATTCTATCAGCATCAGCCAAACAATATCTTCATCAAGTTTTAGACAGGGGGTGGTTAGAGCTCGTAGAGCAGCTCTACAAAATTTTGCGTGGGCACTTTTGCATATTTAAAACGTCTACTTATTTATGGCCTGCTTTGGAGCTTCCTTCAGTTTCAACTTGCGCGTGTTGAGAGGGAAAATGGGGGAGCTCGGGCTTTCAACTAGGCAAGTTCGAGTCCAGCTGCTTCTGTTGCCTTCATTGTCTGGCTTTTGTTTCAAGGATTTGTTCTAAAAGCATTAACTTTGTGACCAACTTTCTGCTTAGGTCAACGAGATTTAACTAGAAGGGTCCCAGTCTCAACTTTGGTTAAAACTGTTGCACGGATTTTTATTTAATATGAGACTTGAAGGGATATGCGATACTTAAAGCTAGCATTCTCCAGAAGCAGCTCACTGTTTTCATATTTTTTGCTATATATATATATTTGTAAGACGGGGTATTGATATATGGGAGCTATGGGATTTGAGAACTTTACATGTCAAAATTTTTGCAAATTTTGGCACGATTTTTGACAAAAAATTTTACCCCCCCAAAATCACTCTTAATTTTGTTTTTTATGCTAATTATCACAAATAAAATCGATTAAAACTAAAAACTCGCAATTCTAAATTTTGAAAAAAAAAATTTTCAAAAATATACAAGGGGGGGGGTACATGCTTTTTTGACCAAAAAGTCAAAAAAAATGTATTTTCAAAAATTAATATATTTTGAATGTAGACTCAATCTTTACAATAAATCATGATCAAAATGCCATCAAACATGAAAATCGGGAAAATGAGAGCCATGAAATTCGAGAGATATTGTTGCAAAATATTGCGCTTTTAGTTCATATTCCTTTCAAATTTCAAAACCCTCAACTCTCACAAATTCTGTTAAACTTGTCGATAATTTCATCTTTCAATTTAGTGTTTTATTATACTCAAATAAATTTCAGTTTCCAGACAATTTTATGTCTTGAAATATTGCAAAACGATTTTAAATCGTATGCATGCAAGAGCAAATCCAATATATTATAAAATAATTGAATCACAGGCAAAAAAAACCACAGGCAAAAGCAGAGCCAGTGAGATGGCAACAAAGTTAACGTCAAAGGTTACTGACAAGTCATCGTCGTCATTGTCTTCTTCTTCATCATCGTCGTCGTCGCACGCAATCAAAAACCGAATGCGAATAAATTGCGTTGAATTGACAACGAAATGTGATATTTACAAGTCATTAGACTCCTAGCCGCCTCCACATCAATTTCTTACAGTAACTTTTACTGCATGCTGTAAAATCCCATTTGACAGCTACAGCTTTAAGTATTCTTGCCAATTGGGTGGCTTTGTTTGTATTTCTCTACAAATTTATTTTAGTCCTTATTGTGCCGGGAATGAGCCGGCGTGTGGAGGCATATCCAAAATGTTAATGCTATTGTAATTGCAAGGCTAATACATCTACCTTCCTTCTCCTTTTTCCGCATACCTAATTTCCTACTTACTTCTCGGTATTCCCAGCTCTACTCTCTCTACTCGCCAATCCCCACAGGCTGATACCCTCCTGTTCTATTTTATTCGCTACTTTTTCCAATCTACTCAATAATTAATAATTTCAAATCATCAAATCATCTCCACATTCATACTTTCCACTTTATACTTTCTCAATTCTGTTCAATACTCCCTTCTCGTTACTTTTTACTCGCTACTCGTTACTTGTCGCTTATCCACATCAAACGCGTAAATAAATCAATACCCTGGCCTCGTATTTTGACAAACATTTCAAGCTGATAACCTTTTTACTTTAACGCCGCTGAAGCTGATGAACGGGCCAAAAGGGACAGCACACACCTTGAATACACATTTACACACCTACACACACTCGCACATACAATGCAGAAACAAATACGCATTTTGCCATTAAAGTTGCGTGACGAACTGAAATTTGCGCCAAAGACTCATGGGACTCGTTTTTTCTTCTCTTCTTTTTGTATATGTATATTTTTTATTAAGCTTCTATAATACAACACACATGTGTGTGTGTGTGTGTTTGTGGGCTGCTTTTGACATTTACGGTTGTTGCGCTGCTCGTTGTTGCCGTGTACCCGTCCACAGCCAGTTCTGGTTTTTGGGTTTTAGGTCTTAGTCTCTCTCCATCTTTTCAGCTTTCGCCTCGGCGCCCTGAAGTATGCCGCGCACGTGTCTGTATGTCTCAATGTGTATGTGTAGGGGTGTGTGTATGTGTGTGTGTGTGTCATTGCTGTTGTCACAATGAGCGAGACGCGTGTTTTGGCATGGCAGTCTTTTGGCTGGGTAAAATGTAAGTAGTCTGCATAGCCACCCACCACTCAGGACCGCTTTTGCTTGACTTGCGGAAAATTAAGTGCTTGTCGCATGGCAAAAGCGGATTCCTTTTTTTTTTTGCTTCTTTCATTTTTTGCTTGCGACTTTGATGCATTGACCGGAAACGACTGAATGCAAAACTAGTACCAAAAAAAAAAAACACAAAACCAAGCAGAAATTATATGTATATGTAGTTACTTATATGTCCTTACATTTAGCTAAATGTCAGCGAATACATTGAATAAGAGGAGCTTTTTTGTTGAGTTGAAAATTAATTATACCTTTGAATTTACCTTTTATGAATTCGTCTTCATTGTAGCAAAATTGTAATTAAACTGTTTTGAATTGTGGCAACAAATAGTTGCTATTGACACCAGCTCATTTACAAATTAGCAATTATTCCATAATTATGAAAACATTTCGTCTAATTAGCTAAAAGTGAATTTTTCACAATTTATCAATCATCAATATGCAATTTAAACAATATACAATTACGCTTAAATTAGCTATTTTATGGGTTATCTGCAGCATATTCAAATTTAATTTGCACGCTGCTCAAACAATAGCAATGAAAATCAAAATTTTGATTATGCATTTTTGGCCAGCCACTAACTTTGTGGCGTACAACGTGCTGGCCAAAATGCGGACCAAGTTTTAAGTTTGCCAGCAGCAACAACAACAACAACTGCATTTCAAGTGCTGCCCAGTGGGAATTTTAATTTTTAAATTAGTTTGGTTTTGCTATTTGGCTGGCCATAAAATGCGGCCAGTTGCTATTGCTGTTTTTATTCAGGTGCCGCATCAATTGAAAATCTGGCCATATTATATTTCAGCATTTTCAATTGATTTGCTTTGCACTTTGTGACAACTGTCACTGTAATAGTAAAAATTTCTGTCAAATATTTGTTAATGGGAATGATGGTGGCAGAGTGTATGAAAGATACTTAAACTTACAACTTTAAGATTAAAATTGAATAAATTGATGGAGCTGTGCAAATTTATTGCATTTAATGTCTAATTAAAGCACATCGCGTATTCAGTAAATGGATTTCGATTTAAAAATCGATTCTTTTTTTTGGCTCTGACAGATTTATGAGCTTTTCGCTTTTGGCCAGCAGAAATAACTCGTATCATTGCACTTGAGTTAGGGTCCTGGCCTTCAGTCGTTCGACTACAGACACCTCATGTCCGTGTCCATGCTTTTTATTTATGCGGAATTGATTTTGCCCCGCCCTTATTAACACTTGACCCAATTCGACAAGCCAACACACTTGAGCTGGCTGCCATAGAAGGTCAAGTAAACAGGGTAAGGGCCGAAGGGGGGTCTCTGCCAATGACAGTGGGCCAATGACAGTGGCATATGCGCTGGACATAATAATTAGTCATGCAAGCAGGCCGAATCTGAGAACACAACACACTCACACACACCGATACACACAACTGTTACCATTTGCTGTCCACTTTGGCTAATTATGCGCAGCAATTTTAAGCAGTTGGGAGTGTGGCCAGCATTATGAAGTCATTTAAAACCCGGGAACAGGTGGTCTCATTTTGTTGACGTAATTTGATAGCTGCTGCCATTTACTGTTAGCTATCTGTTAGTTATCTGGTTTAGCTGGAAGAGGTTTCTTTCTCTCTTTTTTGTGACATCTGTTGCCACTTTTATTACCTGTGGCACTTGCTCAAGGTCAGCGCATAGATTCCAATGTTGTTATGCGAGACGACAATGAAATTTCTGTCAAGGTCAGCACACACATTAAACATGAAATTTTTGAAGTTATTGGACATTGTTAGATACACAATACTTTAATGTATTAATAAGCGCATTAATGCCAAAGACAAAAGCTATCCAAACTGTATCCTGCTATCCAAATGGCTGTTATATTATATAAAAATAAATCTCTTTATATTTGGCACGATGAAAATTGAATTTTCAGTCCATTTTTAGCCAGTGCTGTGCATGTGAATTGCATTTGCGACTCTCTTTAAAATCAGTTACAGTTCAACTTAAACTGAATTTCGCCCTAATGCCAGCTTTTAAAAGCCCGCAAATATGTTTATCAACTGCTGATTAATGTGAATCAAGCAGTTTGCTGAGAGCTAAAAGCTACCATTGCCTGTTCCTGTTTCTGATTCTGTTTCTATTTCTATTCCTTTTTTTGCTGGAGGTCGGGTTAGCAACACGTAAACCTTAATCATTTTACGTGCGCATCAAACAACACCAGGACAGGAATTAAGTGGATAGCCGGCAAATTGTGGGGGCAGCTGTTCTCTTGCTAGGCTGCAATGGCGACAAAAATGGCAAATTGGGTTGGCTAATTCCATAAAAACACCCGGCAACCAGATGGGCTAAAACATGATGAATATCCCAGCAAATGAAGATTATGAGGGGGAGCGTAACTGAAGCTACTGAATCATGTTGTGGCTGTGTGTGTGTGTGTATGTGTGTCTGTGTGGCATGTTTCATTGAACAGCAACTCAGCAGAATACAGCACTCATCACAGATTTTCGAACAAAAAATTTATTGCATTTAATTTGCTTTCGGTTTTAAAATTTGTTTACTAGATTCCAAACCAAATCTTTTTAAACTTCTTAATAACTGATCTAGTGCAAAGACAAAACATGAGACTAGGCTATAGATTCTAGACGAAAAACTGAACTAGACTAGACTTGTTCGAACCTGTTTATTAAAATCTTGAGAAACTTGAGACTAGAAAAGAGACTAGAGACTTGAGAATAAAGTAGAGTCTAAGCTTGGCTAAGCGGCAAAATAGATGCTGATTAAATACTGGATAAGAGCTTTAGCTATAGACAAGGCTAATTATTAAAAAGTAGAGTCAATTACGCGCAACAGAAACTTTTTTTAACAGAAAACATAAGCAAAGAAAACGGGTCGAAATGCCAGTCATTGATATTGTACATCCAACGATAATGGGCATTTTTATACACTCCAAAAATGTGAGTTGATATGCCCAATGTAATCTGCCTTTTATTTGTTGATCTGTCAACTTCCAAATGAAACTTTAAACAAGTTGGCAGCACTTGTCAACACTAGCAGTGTTGCAGTCCGTTGATTTGGCCAATTTGTCTTTTACCAACTGTTGCAAGTGTCAGCCATCTGCAGTTTGCTGTCTGGTGACATTGCGTATACGCCCCCGTATACAAATGCACTCAATGCCTTCAGCTGCCTCTATATCTCCCTCTCTCTCTCCCTCTCTGTCTCTCTTGCGGAAATAGCAACGGAAATTGTGAGGAAATGAGCATGGCTTAAGTTTCTTTCTGTTGGCTCTACTTGTATTCTACTCTTATTCCTATTCATTTTGTTTTTTTGTTTGTCTTTAAGTCTAATACCCTACGGCTGGTGTCTGCTGGTGCGTGAGCGCATGCAGTTACAGCCGCTTAACTCAATTTCGAATGTGCAAATCTACATCGATCGAACAACTCACGCATTTCTATTCAGCCTGTCGTTCAGTCTGTCAGTCTGTCTCTGCTTCTGTGCTATTTGGAGCTGTTGCTTTGAGAGCTTGTAATTTATTTATGCAGTGCATTGCGTATTACGTGCTTATAGACGGTGAGTAAACCACCTTGACCCACTAATTGAACGCCTCGTTGCTGGCGACAGCGGCAACAAACTAGCAACTAGTCGCAAATAGTTTTTCTCTCTCAATTGTTGCTGAATTTTTCTCATTTATTTCTGTTTTTAGACACAGTTTTTGCTGCACCTATTGATAAAATCACTTGACTGAATCATTTGTTAAGCCAGGTGGGTGCAGCAGGTGAGAAATACACGGTTAATCATACTTGTTATTTCATTAGAGTTTGTTAAATACCGAAATATACAAGTTGTTTTAAAATAGAAAAGTAGATATATGCATATCAAACTATTTTCGTATATACCATATTTCGAAGACTTTTAGACTGCAGTGGAACTGCTTACCTCAAATTGCTGCCTTATAATTGCTGCTGCAGCAAAACTTGCTTCCAAGTAAATATACATTAACATTAAGTGCAACTTGAATCCCCATGCCCAACTTGGCGCATAGTTCACTTACGCAGAGGCGGGGTGAGGGCGTTTAAGAAATCTGCGGCAACTTTATTGAAAAGCCAGCAAAACATAAATATTTATAAGTTTGCGCCAAATATGCGTAATTATGTAAATTGCGCATTGAGATACAGTTATTGTTGTTCGCCCATCTCTGCATCCTATTGCCCCCCACTGCCAACCTTACTTCCCTACCACCCCTCGCCCTACGGCTGTTTAAAAGTTGCCCGCAACATTTTATTTGTCGTAATTTTGGAAATTAATTTTTGGCCCGGCTGTCGGCGCAGGCAGAACAGTTAAAATGTTATTCTTCTTCTTGTTGCTTGCCTGTTTACTGTGAATCAACACACGCACACGCACACACAAACACACACCCGTACACCTACAGTTTGTTTTTGAGCTGAACTTTTTCAATTAAGTTCATTAATATTCCACTTGCCCTGCGGCCAGAAAGCGACGAATAAATAAATATTAAAATCAAAATTACGAACTAATAAAGGCTGCCACAACAGCCGTTTGGTCTGTGCGGCAGTGTGGCCGTTTTGCCGTGCGCCAGTGTGACCGTGTGGGCGTGTTTGCCTAAGTCCATTTATCAACTGCCAATTGCCAATTGCCAGTTGCCAATTGCCACTTGACAGTTAAATGCTTCTGGCCATGTCCTGCATTAAGTGCTGCAACAACAACAACAACAACACCACCTAGCCACGCCCATAGCCTCCCCGGCGGACTTAGTACGGCACAAGGGAACCAGCGGCTCATGCATAATATAAATACGAAAATTGCTTTGTTTTTGCCATGTCCTGGAAATTCCTGAAGAAAACTTTTAAGCATTTAATATTGCGTTCGTGCATAAATAAAAGATAATGCGATTAAGTTAAAATGCGTCAGAGCACAAAGAAAAACTAACACGAATCGAAAACTCGCGTTGAATAATTTAAAATGTACGAAACGAAAGCAGTAAAAATCATTGAAATTAAGCTTTCATACAACTATATTAACGATGGCAAACGTTTACAAAGGGTATTCAAAGTTTCGTAATTATACAAAAATGTACCTTTATGTGTGTAGGTACATCTGCTCATAAATATACATGTACATATATCGTATATTGTATTTTTTGGCGCCCAGCTGCAGTCGCATAATTAACATGAAGCTCACGTTCTACGTTTTCTACGAACGCAAAAAGCCGGCGACAAATCTATATAAAATATGTATAAAATTCAAAAAAAGAAAAGAAGAAAACAACAAAATAATATATAATAAAAAAAATTGTGCAACGTTGAATCACGCGCCAAATGATGACGCGGACATCAACATCCGAATAAACTAGAGTTATATAGTTGTTGTTGTGCTTGTTGTTGCAGTTGTTTATGTTTACATTTGTATGGTTGTTGACGATGTTGAGGTTGAGGTGTTGAATAGGGAATTGGTATTGTCGCTTCCGTGGGTAGCCTAAAAAATGACCCATGGGCGCAGCCAGGGGCCACACAACAAACTCGAGGTCAGGCACACGCGTGACAAATTACCCAAGTGGTCATCAAGCGGCGTGGGGGGAGGAGGGGCGAATCTAGATCTCACTAGACTAGCAGTTCTGCCTGTTATATATATTATATAAATATAGTACATTATGATGATGTCGTGCGCTCTGGGGCGGGAAACTTATGTCAACGTCAGTCGCTCGACTTTATTTCATGTCTCTGTTGCAATTAGTCGTAAATTGATTTGGTAATCGCAGTGCGCCGTTCCCATGCCCTACACTTGACACTTGGACAGAGCTTTTTCGACTAAAAATATTCGCTAAAGCAGCGCCTCTTATCACTCTCTTTTTCCACTGAAATGTTAAGAAATTATACAAAAAAATTCTTATGTATTTTTAGCTTGCATTTGCATTGTGAAGTGTAGTTTTATGACAGCGTAATCTATTAGATATAAAATAACCACTGACGCACAATAAAACGGACAGTTCCATCAAATTTGTAAGGCAAAATATCACAAATTTCGATTGATATTTATCTACCTTTCTTCTATTGTTATTTGTAGCACAAATATGTCTAGCGATTCGAGTCGCCGCATTCAGGTGCCTGATGAGCTGAAGGAGGTGCTTTTGCAGTTCTCCATTGCGTATCTCGTTGAACAGCCGACGGATCTGATTGACTTTGCCGCCGAATACTTTAACAAACTGCAGGCAAATCGGCCACTCACATCCAGCACCGATAACGGGGCCGATGATAATCAAAGCACCAACTCACAGGACGGCGACGGTAAGTTTAAAAAGAAACCCACTTAACTGTAGGAGAGAAACGGATGCTGTGCTTATCGATAAATCAAAGTCAACTCTAGCGACTGTTTATCGATATTACCGTTAGTCTTGGTTAGTTAGTTAGATTGAATAGAAGCTTTAAGCAGATGTAAAAATAATATCATCCCAAATTGCCAAATTACCACAAAATTTATGATAACACTTAATCACATAATAACACTATTAACGAGTATGAATTACTATAAATCATTGACACTATCGATACAACAAATGTTATCGATTCTAAATATATAACTGACTAACTAATAGAACCATTGTGCCAAGCAAATAAGCACTTTATACCAAATATTTATTCAATTTGTATACCGAATTCATCGTTGCTTAGGGAAATCAATATTTTTTCTGTCCGAATATGCTCACAAATGAGCAATGCGAGCATTGCGTGTCCTGACAAGAAATAATTCCTTTGAGGGTCAACTGTTACGGCCAAGTCTCGTCATGTTGTGTACGTCAATTCTATAGCCACATGCCAAAAGAGGGTTTTAACTGCTTTAACTGCAGTTTGCTTTTAAACACGTCCTTCCTCCTCGAATTTCTATTTTTAGCTGGGGAACTTTTCACTTGCTTTTCGGTGAACGTCATGCAATTTTACGTCAAACGTGGCCACGCATAAAATAAATGTTGGCCCAAGCCCTGCACTAAATAAGGTAAATGAGTTTGTTTTTGCTGATGTTTCTGCAAATTAAAAAGTTTGTTGCCGAACTTTAAGCTGTGTATCTTAGTGAGTGTGTGTGAGAGTTTGTCTGTGTATCTGTATCTCATTATTTCTCATAATGCGACGCACGTGTGCAGACAATTAGCGCCAGCTGGTCACGCAGTTTCAGCCCAGTCCAGCCAGAACGCTCCTTGCATCTTTGGTTCATATATCTTTGGCCATCACCACAGCAAATTAAATAATAATGTTGATAAAGCTGTCAGAAGCAGGCAATAGGACAGAGCACAGGCAGCATTGCCAGCTCTTCAATTTGTCCTGCTCCTCTTGCATTTCTCAGATCGTCCTGCTGCTATCGCGTTGCGTGTTTATCTTCCGGTTAATCAAACACGCAGCACGGCTCAAGGGACGCCGTGTCAAGTGAGTGGCTGTGACTTGCTTTTGCCCTCCTGCAGAGCTCATCATACTCTTCATCACTCGGCCATCCTGCGTCCTGTAGTCCTGCTGTCATTAGAAATCTATTAATTGCGCACACAGCTCAAGAGCTGAGCAAACAAGCCAAGGCGCGCTAGCTTGATAGCCACCATCATCATGATGTCTGCTTGATAAATACAGACATATATATACAGTTGAATTCCACACTGGTATCACGCGACCTTAAATATTTAAATAGTTAGTGGACAAAATAAGTGCATAATTTTAATTTAATTTAAAGTCATTAATAACAGAAGTTTTCTTAAAAGAAAACTATGTCTCAAATGCTTTAGGCATCCAGCTCGCTTAAACTTCCCTTGATCAGTCTGTTGCTTGATGTATATATAAATAGATTATAGGCTGACATTTCATTAAAGTTTGCATTCGACGCGTCTCACTATCAGCTGCGCCGCATTAACCTTTTTTTGCTGTTGCTGCAAAATTGTCTTTTTTTTTTTTGCTCAGTGAAGCCCTTAAGAGTTCAGCTGAGCGTAAGAGCGCAACGCAAATAGCTCAAAGAATTTTCTATATATATATGCGTGTGTGTGTGTGCGTTTGCCACGCCTCTTGCAGCACTTTGATGTCTATTTATGGGCAGCCAAGCTGATTTTGATTCAAATGTGCTTTAAGCGTCGCACTCACGCAAAAAATAGCTGAGCAAGCACAAATATTAAGTATACGCACAACAATGTTTTGCAGGTGCCAAAATGTGGCTTAGTAAGTTGTGTTTGTGTGTGTGTGTGTGCTGAACATGTTGTACATTTTATTAACGCTCACGTTAGCCACAAAAAGAGAGAGACAGAGCACACATGCGGGAGGGAGAGAGGTCAAAGCAATGAGCGCCCATTGAAGCGTACGGATGAGCAGCAGCGACAGCGACAGCGGCAGCGGCAGCCTCGCAGTTTGCCTGACTACCGCACGCTTCAACAGGCACGCCCACGGCGAGAGGCATTTTGCGGGTGGCGATGGGTATTAAGGCGCTGCCACGCCCACGTGACTGACATGGCTTGAGCTTGGCAGTTACATTTTGAACATTATTGACATGCCAGCGGCGTTTGCAGCAGCACGGAAATTGTTGGCGATGTTGTGTGTCTGTATCTGTGTGTGTGTGTGTAGGTATGTGTGAGTGTGTTTCCTGCACCTCCTGTTGCGCTTAATGATAAATATAAAACACACAGCAAAAATGTTCATGTTAGTCGAGACAAAGCGACGCTCTCTCTTTATATACATATTTATATGTAGTCATTTATCTATTCATACACTTAGCAAAACAGGATAGGATAAATTACATTTCATCATTAAATACTTTAGGTATAAATCAATCTTGCCTCCAAATTTTATATATATGCTCTTAACCTCAGAAACTTAACGCTAAACTGGATTCTTGACACAGTTTGCTTTTGAGTAACTACTTTTTCTTTTTGAGTGTAGGTAGACGGCTCTATTAAGGATGTGTGTGTGTGTGTGTGTGAGTGTGTTGTACACACAGCTCACTGACAGCTATCGCTGTTGAGGCATTGCCTACTTACAGGCACTATTTCCGCCTTTCGTGTTGACGGCTTGTGTTGGCCACAAAGGCTGCTGCGGCTCCAGCAGCGGCTTTAGTCGTTAACCAAACGTCACTCCGCTCACAAGAGTAACACAGTCAGTGCGACAGTTAGTCATTTAGTCGGTTTTTTAACTGCGTGCCATCATCATCATCATCATTACCATCGCTGTCATCATTATTATCGCATTAGCATTCACATTGAAAATCTCATTCGCGTCATCGTCGTCTCTCTCCCTCAAAACGAATGCAGTCAAATTTTACTTGCCATTTTTTAATTAAATTTACTCGCGTGTGTTTGCTGTGCGTACGTGTGTGTGTGTGTGTGTATGTTTGTGTGCGGTTTCGTAGCTATATTTAAGCCAAATGGATTTTATTGTAGTTTATTGTCACATAAAAAATGCGAAGTTTTCCATTTAATAAAATATGTTTGACTCCAGCTGGAATTTCGCATATGCGGAAAAGTTTTGACATTCCAATTCAATTAGCAGTCAATTAAACACCTATTGGCATATTTTATAACCTGCTTATGGAAATATCTTGGGAATTTATAAATTCAATATTCTATAGCAAAATCCTCATAGAAAAACCTTAACTATAATTTTTAAATTGCTTCTTGGAATACAATTCAGAACTGCATTTATAATAGAGCTCTTAAAGAAGTGAAAGCCATAAATGTGCTTAAAGTGGAAAAAAATGTATTTTTTATTTAATAGCGACGGACATTGATTTCCTTTTGAAAAGTGATTTTCAATCAAAGTAGAGTTTTGATCAACGAATCAAATCAAATCAAATGTGTGTCTAGCTTAACCGCAAAGTGGGCTTAAAGTATTATAGCACACCAAACTCCCGCAACTCTCACTATATATATGTGGGTGGAATATCCTTGTCGTTAACGTCACATCGTTGTCCTTATCCGGCCACAATGCACTCTGAAATAAATACTTGGCCGGCAGTCATGCAATTGAATTTCCCATTTCCACTTTCAACAGCCGCTGCTGAAGGAGCCCAGTACATATAGTATATAGAAATGAGCCTGATTGTGTGTGTGTGTGTGTGTTGGTGTTGGTGTGTTCTTGTGGTTGATTGTGTGTGTAATTGCATCATTAAACTGGTTATTCTCACACTTGTCACGACTTTTAACCAGCGAATGGCAATGCAAACAGACAATTTTTTATTGTCTTGTTTTCAAGATGCATTTTTAAAGTGTGAAGAACGCCTTGTGATTTCTCAGCTGAAAAGCGCAATCGATCCTTAAGTTTAGTCCAAGTGCATAAATATTTATTACGCATACGTAGCGTGTGACAGCGTCAAAACATTTTGTATATTTATTGTGTGCATTGAAATTTTCACCTTGAGTTTTCAATTTTAGTTTTTTTTTTGTTGCTTGGAAACGTGTTCGTACAACTGGTTTTTTTGCAGCTTTTGCGAGGCTGTAACTGAAACTGAAAAGCCATATAGAAAACATATATTGAGTGCAGTGCAAAATGTCGACGCAAGTGGCTAACAATTTATTGGCCGGTAAGAAATACACAAAAAACAACAAGTAAAAAACCATAAATAAAACAAAGATGTGAAACTTAAACAACAACATACTAAATTTGAGTGCAAAAAACACATTTTGGTCAGACACGTCGCAGAGACATTTTTATATATATACACACATCTGTAAACATGATATGTACATACATATGTATGTTATTTGTAGTTCAGCAGGTTGAGCGACATGGCACAAAAAAAGCTGCCACAATATCGAGTTGATTTAATTTAATAAAGTATAAAATATAATAAAGCAGGCTTAAGCGTGGGTATGTTTATTAATTTATTTCAAATATATTACATTTTAAATTTTAATTATATTTTAAATTCTATAGGCAGGGTCTATTTTCTGTAAAAATTCCAACAAGCCAAACGAGTGTGCTAAACAAAATAAAACCACGTATAAATTCTTTGAATTCTATTAAAAAAATTCCATTTCACAAAATTATGATGCACGGCAAAAGGGTATTAAAAAAGGCACAATAAAATACTTGTGTGCAGTCGTAAAAGTGTGCTCAATATGTGCTGTGTGCTGTGGAAAGATGAATAATTGTTGCAATTGGTTTTAGTGGTTTTTTCGCTTATCCCATCTGTTTATTGCTCTGGCTCGTCTCTCTGCCTCTTCACGATGATGAATTGCAAACATTTTGCAGTTTACTGTTTGTGGATGCAGTCAAGCTAGTTGTTGTTGCTGTTTTTCTGTTGTTGTTGCACTTGTTGTTGATACATATATCATCAAAGCGAAAGAAGTGCGAGTAACCTATTTACGAGTTAGACGAGACAAGGCTGTAAACTGCTAACTAGGCGCAATTACAACATGTGCAGATACACAGATACATTTCGTATCTATAACTGCAACTGCGGTGTGTGTGTGTTTATGTGTGTGTGTAAACACTATCCCCTGATGTGTGGGCAGCTGGACAGCTCGCTCACATACCACATACCCCTCAGCTCCCTCGCCTGTGTCTGCTGTTTTTCACTTCATTTCCATTTGCAGCAAGTGCATTTTATTCGATTTGCCGAGACAGTTTGCAACAACTTGACGCAGCTGGTTGGCAAAAAAATAAACAAAACGCTGACGCAAAGCATCAAGTGTTCTGAACAGCACATTCCCCAGCTAATATAATAATACAATGATGGCCTCAAGTTGACAATTATGATCTTGATATGAACAACAATGAATCCGGCATCATCAGCGGGCTTCTGTCCACCAGTTTTCTCTTTTCCGTCTAAATGACTCCCTGCTCCACTCAGCAGTTTAATATAATTAATGGGTGCCATGAAGCCAAACAGTGAAGCACCTCCAACTGCTTTCAACTTAAGCGTATCCAGTGTGTACTTTAGTTAATGAGCACAAACATGAAAGCCAAATTGGGATAGGGCATTGTCCTTAATAGAGACATCTATTTGGTTCATCGTCCAGCCAGACCCCCAAAGCAGCTCACAAATGAACAATTTCGTTAATTAAGCACATGCCACAAAACTTTTACGCCGTAAAACTATTCAAGTTGAAAAGGCGATTGCCTGGGTTCGTACTTTAGAAAGTTGGGAAAATGTTGAAATTAATTTAAGAAATATTTAGAAAAACACTATAAAACTTTTGGAATTATAGTAGCTGTCAATATATAACATTTATATATATTTTATAAATTTATTATGTGAATTAAATTTCTGCTTAAATACGTTTTCAGCGGAACCACCAGTAGTACAAAGCTCACGTCGCAAATCAGTGTTCGCCGAGGCTTACGATCCGGAGGCGGACGATGATGATGAGGGCGCCACTGCCATATTCCCCAAGACAGATGAACAGCGGGCGCGTCTCATCGAGTCGGTGAAGAATGTGCTGCTCTTCCGTTCGCTGGAGAAGGAACAGGTGCGCCAAACATAAATCTCTAGCATAACTGCGGGCCAAATTCCACACAACCAAACAAAACCAAAACACAAAAGCCAAAGAGTTGCTATGAACAAAACCACAAAACACGTTGCTTGTGGTTTTTCAGAGTTCCCCTCTCTTCCACCACCCTCTTTTAACCTATTTTTGGTCTTTTCCGTTATGTTGCAGATGAACCAAGTGCTGGATGCGATGTTCGAGCGCAAAGTGCTGCCAGGCGATTTTATCATACGCCAGGGCGATGATGGCGATAATTTTTATGTTATTGAATCGTAAGTGTCAGCCAAATTGCGCATACGTCATGTATGACCGCGCCCCGGCAAGTAGGCAGCGAAATATTTATACACACGGCGTATGCGCAATTAATTCGCATTTGTTATAATTGACGCAATTCATGTACTGAATATTTATTCTCTCTACTCACTCTCCCTCTCTCTCTCTCAGTGGCATCTATAAAGTCTATATAAATGATAAACACATTAGCACCTACAACCACACCGGACTATTTGGTGAATTAGCACTGCTCTACAATATGCCCAGGTAAGCAAAGAGCTCAATCTCTAAACAAGTATCTTCTATCTGCAAATGAAAATCTATTTACACCCGCTGTCTACGCAAAAAAAAAATGTGCTAATTGCCTAATTTCGATTTAAATTTTGACACTCGGCAATTTTAAAGAGAACAGACAAACTAGACTACATCGACTTGATATAAAAGCATTTTAATTAAAATGTATTTATATTTTTATTAAACATGTTTTATTTAAAAAAAAAATAATAATTAATTTTGTATATTTGAGCAAATTCCAAAGACACATTTTTTTTAGATTTAACTTGATTATTTGATGAAATTCTTAATCGATTTTCAGAGCGGCCACCGTACAGGCGGAAACCAGCGGCCTGCTTTGGGCCATGGATCGTCAGACATTCCGACGCATTTTGCTCAAGTCGGCGTTCAAGAAGCGAAAAATGTACGAGGAGCTGCTGAACAGTGTGCCCATGCTAAAGGCGCTGCAGGTGAGACCGGAGGACAGAATAATCTTGAATACCACTTAAATATTTAACCATCTCCGCACTTTTGCCCCATAGAACTACGAACGCATGAACCTGGCCGATGCTTTGGTCTCAAAGACCTACGAGGATGGAGAGCGCATCATCAGACAGGGTAAGCTTCCAATCTGAACCCAAACGGGGATTAGTTCAACATTGTTGTCGTTTCTCTGTTATTGCACAGGTGACGCCGCCGATGGCATGTACTTCATTGAGGAGGGCACCGTGTCGGTGCGCATGGATCAGGACGATAGCGAAATCGAGATATCCAAACTGGGCAAGGGTCAATACTTTGGTGAACTGGCGCTGGTCACACATCGGCCCCGCGCTGCCTCCGTTTACGCCACGGGCGGCGTAGTTAAGCTCGCATGTAAGTCCCGGCCGTGCGGCATCGGCTACAACGAAACCCTTTCAGACGCCTCGCTATGGGCCTGGCCTAGACATTCCAGCCAGCTGTTTTAATGCTTTTCTGTTTACATTTTGTTTTTGTTTCTTTTTCTGTTTATCCCGTATTTTGTTTATGCACTTATCCTCGCGCTCATTGTGCACCGTTGTGTGTTTTATGTCGTCTCGTGTTGCGTTGTGTATTGTACTGTGTGTAATGTGTGTATATTGTATGTATGTGTAGTTTTGGATGTGGTTTGCTTTGAGCGACTCCTGGGCCGCTGCAGCCACCTCCTGCAGCGCGGCATATGCGACTATCGCTATCTGGAACTCGATCTGCGCGCCTACTTCGATAGCCTACATGCCATATAGCTCGACTTTAGTCTGTAGTCTGATGCCTCAGAGGGGAGCTGGTTGGTATAAACTACAATTCAATACAATGTGTGCGCACTTGTTAAATACTCTCACTTCAATTTAACGCCTTTTAAAAATCACTTTTATAATATCACTTTTAATACTTAATTACTTAAAATACCCATAAAATTTGTTAGTGTTAATTGTATTTTTGAAAATCACATAGAAAGGCAATTTTTAAGAGAATCTGAGAGTGGGAGAGACAACTGAAACAGTGGGTGAAGGAATGGGATACTGACTAAAAATACAAAAGAAAGAAAGCGTAAGCGGGCGGATTACGACTGTCACAGAACGGTGAACAAGTTTAAGAGATAAGACTATCCAGATAAAATATAAAAGATAGTGAGAGAGAAACGGAGAGTCAAAAAAGAAAATTAAAAATACAATTATGAACACAATGAGAATGAAAACAAAAGCACCATCATTTTGTTCGTATTACATAAATTCATGAGAATTGCATAGAAGAGCGATCTGCAGTAGTTATTTTTCAAGTGTGCACACACCCATATTGTACTTTCAATACACGCCCCCGTCCCCCCTCGTAGTTTGTGTAGTTAAAACTTAGTTATAATCGAAAACTCCGTCCTAGTCCTAGACACGGAAGCCTTTGAGCGTATCCTGGGTTTCCTCACCGACGTGCTCAAGCGCAATATCGTGATGTACGAGCAAATGTTCACGGAAATGGCGCGTCGCAATACCAATCTGTGAAAACAGTCAAGCTCAATTATTATTTTAATTACTGAATGCAATTTTTTAAAATTTGTGCCTTAAATTTGTTGTGCAGTGAGAGAAAGAGGAAGAAAGAGTTGTTATTAAAAATGTAACAATTGCAAAGTAAATATGCAGTTTTATTTTGCATACCCACAAAAGGGAACACCCTACACGCACAAACAGCCACACACGCACACCACCGAGAGACGCATTGAAAATATCACGTATACGCAACACTTGCCCATCCCACAGCCAAGTGTCTGCTGCCGACACAGACATGTCCTAAAAATAATACAAAACATCAATAAAAATGAAACCGAAAAAATGTCCATTGTGATTGGTAAGCGCAGCTCTACAAAATATTTATGAGTTGAGGCGCCTGTGGTTTCTGGCAATGGGTTAAGGCTTAAATACATTTAAGGGCTGTGTGTGAATTCCTATGGGTCAACATTTTGGACTCGGGTCGGTGGTCTTTGATCTTTCGGGCACGCCAGTATAATTTTCTTTAATGTTTACTAATGTTTATTTAAAATATTATTAAAGGCATGTTTTATTGATAATATACTTGTATATATGTTATATGTGTGTGTTGTTCATTTCTATTTAATTATCATATGAATAATGCAAATACATTATATTCTTGATTAACAGTTCTCGATGTGAGAGCATTTGAGCGTCTGCTCGGACCCTGCATGGATATTATGAAGCGCAATATTGATGACTACGAGTCGCAGCTGGTTAAAATATTTGGCAGCAAAAATAATATCACCGATACACGATAAAAAGTCTGAAAACCAACAACAACAACCACAACAACAACAGCAAAAACAAACCAACAACAACCACAACCAGGCTAATGGGTTTTTAAAGGACTCTGCACAAATAAAACCAAGGCATACATAAAACAACAACAACTACAACAACAACAACAAACAGCATGCAATGCAGCACAACTACCAATACAAGCGCAAACCAAACAAACACAACAACAACAAACAACACACACACACACATGGACCCTATATATACACATAAAAAGTAAAAATATTGATTTAATTATGTTTTAAGCTGAGGCTGGTTAATGAAATACACAAACAATGATAACGATAATACACTAATGATAGTGATAATCATAAAGAGTTGAGTACACAAAAGAAAAACAAATATTGTATGTATGTATTAGCAATTGTAATTTAATGTATTTAATTGAAAACATAAAAGAAAACCGAAAATTTAATTAAATTTCCTTTGTGTGTCCTTAGGTCAAAAGAAAAAAAAACAAATGTTAAGTGCATAGTTTTTAGTCTTGTTTTTTCTTATTTTTATCTATTATTATTATTATTATAATACTAATTTGTTATTGCTTGATTTACGCATAATTTAGCACAATACATAGCAGAAAAGTAAACTACAAAAACAACTCGTTTTGACATAAGATAAACAATCAAGCAAGTTAATATATAAAATTAAACACAAAAAACAAATTAAATTAAAACCTTGCAACTTGCATATATATCAAATAGGCGCAAATTGAAACACATCAAGCAAAGAGTTTATATCTACAAAATACAAATTTAAATACTTATATAAAGTAATAAAAAAAACAAAAATAAATAACAAAAAACACCCCACACATATGCATAAAACAAATCTAATTTATTTATAAAATAAAGTAAAAACAAAAAACCAATCATTGTACTAGTCTAAACATGTAAAAAATTGCTGCTTGCAATCTTTAAAAAACAAAAAAAAAACCTTAAGCGCAGCTGGCAAAATGTTGCATCATACAAAACAAAATAAATACTTTTGAAATTGTTTGAATATATATTTGAGACACGCAAATGAACATAATGTTATTGCCCCAATTTTCCCCACTCAAAAAAGATCTTTTCCACAAAGTAACTAATAACACCTCTATTAAAGATTTCCATAACACGCATACACACAAACAAAAACGATCTCAATGTAAGCAAAATTTATTTATTTACCATCTACAAAAATAACATTTTCAATTTCAATTGGCTCTACAAAAGGCTAAAAGGCACAATCAATATATGTTGCATGGGATCAAACTTAGCAAACAAAACATAAAAAATAAAAATAAATAAAATATGATATGATATCTAGCGGGACAAGCACATATTTTGCAGATCTGCTCAGTTCTTAAAAAGAAATGGTATTATTATTATGGTTTTAGTATGGGCTAGAGACGAGTACTACTTACCAGTAAATAGTATTGTAGTTAGAGCAAAGCAAAGCAATATCAAAGGCCTAGGTGTGTACTTAGTAGAGTTTTATTTTTTGAATTTTCAAATAGTTGCCACCCTTACCCCCTATCCCATCTTTCCTACCCCTATTCCAAATTTAACTCTACTCTAACCACACACATGCATATATATATACATATAGAGACATGCAAATGTGTCTGTAATTATATAGAAATATTTACTTATAAACTGAATGAGCTTAAAATATGGTAAACCCAAAACTCCAGTACTTTATAAACGTTACTTTATTGTTTGTAAAATGCGTAACTAAAAACAATTCTTAGACCGTTAATCAATAACAAATTACCTATATGTACTTTGTAGTTATGTAAAAGCATATATAAACAATTTAACTGGCATACCAACAGTCAACAGGTGTTCACAAAATTATTTTAAAAAAATTAAATTAAAAATATATAAAAGAAAATATAAAAGAATAAAATGAATGCAAATATCATAAATTTAAAAACTTGTTACATGTGACATAAAGAAAGTATAAAAGAAAAACACACAAAAAAAAATGTTTAATCCTACATAATTGGTGTCTAGTCTATGTTCAAGACTTTAAAAGCAACAAATTCTTGAAAAAAAAAACTAAGCAAAAACATCTAAAACAAGAAAGCGTACATAAATATATCAACAAATATATACAAAAATATGATAGAAATTATGAGGAGAAACTAATTATATAAGAAAGCTGAAAGTGCTGGCCATTTTCTTCCAAAAAACAATACAACACGCATACACACACACGCACAATCCACAGCCACCAACACACACACATATACACACACATACACAAACAACAATCCAACAAGCAAAGCTCAAAGAAAAACAAATTACGTTGAATTAACAAGTAAAAAAATGAATTTTCAAATGCAAATGCGCTAAATTAACAATTAAAACATATTTGTATTTTAACTGTTGTGTTGTAATTATGCATAAAGCGTATTTAATTATGTGTGTAAACAAAAAACAAAAAGAAAAGCAAAAAAAAAATGTATGTATTTAATAAGCATATTTCAAGTGTAGACACTGCAGAAAAAAAAACAAATTTAAAAAAGAAAAGCATTTCATTGGAACTTTGCAATAGGCGTTTATGAATTAAGAAACAAAATTTACTCAATTGACACGCCATAAGGAAGCTGCTAAAGAAAAAATGTAACTTGTTTGCTTTTCATTTAACCAATGCCAAAAATATTATTGATTTGAATTTTGTGTCATCAGCGCAGCAACAATTGGCATGGATATATCGTATATAGCATAATAAGTTATAGGATTGTGTAACTATTCTTCAGATATCGAGTTATGTGTCTAAAACCCACAGCGCAGAGGCAAACATGACGAAATGAATACAAGTTTAATAAAAGCGATAAAACACTAAAAGTTTGTTTCATTTAAAAAATCTACAGTAGCAGAGATAAAAACCACCTACAATAGGCAGAGATGGAAAAGTAGGCCCATCTACAGAATACTTCTTAGCCATAACACTCACAGAGTCCACTTTTCAGGTGGCCACTAAGCTTCACATCATCCTTCAGAATTTCCAAATGCGAATTTCCGACTTTATAATTTTTATTCACTTAAAAACGTAGCTCCAAATACACTTATAATTTTACGATGTTTAATATATGTATGTATTTATCTTTATATGTATGTGTATATGTGTATTGTTTATTATCATTATAATGTATATATAGAACTTCGATATCGGTCGCTCAGCTGCCGCCGATTATGCACGAATGATAAGTGAGGCTAATTTTTGCAGTTTTTATTTTGTTGTTTTTGTTTGTTGCGCCAATTACAATTTATAATCTGATCCCGAAATGGTATCAAAATATTCTCGAGATGTATTTATTTTTATGCTGTTGCGATGTTTGTTCTTTTTGTTGTCCTCTTGCCTACTGTTACTGTTGTTGTTGTTAATGCTATTGTTGCTGCTGCTGCTTGCGGTGTTGATGCACGTCGGTAGGCCGCTGCTGCCTCCAGGCGCTGAATGTGTGTTTAAAATTGTTTTGCTCGGTTTTGTATTTTTCTTTTGTTTTAGGAGGAAAAATTCATTTAAAAAATTGTGTTTGTCTTGCGTAAAACTAGAAATCTAACTGTAAAGATCATCATCGCCATTGTCGCCCGGCGAGTTAACTGGCATGTTGGTGCCCGACCCTGAGGTGTTGCCGGTATTACCGGGGAATCTGTAGGCAAAACCAAAGAAAATTCATTTAGAACACAATCTTAACCTTTAGATTTTGTTAGGCTCGCACCTGAAGTTTTGTCCAAAGCCACGTGACTGCTGCAAAGTCTGGGCAAACATCTCGTATTTGCGTATATCATTGTCCGAAACGGACCGGCGAGCAAACTTCATGGCCTCCTCAAAGTGAGCACGTGTTATCTCCGGCACGGGATCATCCTCATCCATCTGAAAAGTGACACCATAAGCCTAAATAACCCAATTGTAGCTAGAATCTAAGCTGCACTTACGTCCATGGCGGAGTTTTGGTTCTCGGCCCGGTCCTTTTCGCGACGTATCTCGGCCTCGATTGCCTGGCGAATGGCCAGCTTACAGGCGCGTTGACAGATCTCAGTCAAATCGGCGCCCGAGAAGCCCTGCGTCACCTTGGCAATATAAGTAAGATCGACCTCCTTGGCCAGCGGCGATTTGCGCAAATTGGCCTTAAGTATAGCCTCACGTGACTTGTCATCGGGCAATGGAATATAGATCAACTGATCCAGGCGACCCGGACGCAAAATGGCCGGATCAATGATGTCGGGGCGATTGGTGGCGCCAATAATGAACACATTCTTCTTGGCACCCATGCCGTCCATTTCAGTTAAAATCTGATTGATGACACGATCGGCAGCACCTCCAGCATCGCCCACATTGCCACCACGCGCCTTGGCAATCGAATCCAACTCGTCAAAGAAGAGCACGCAGGGAGCGGCCGAGCGAGCCTTGTCGAAAATGTCGCGCACATTAGCCTCGGACTCGCCGAACCACATGGTGAGCAGCTCGGGTCCCTTCACCGAAATGAAATTGGCCTGGCACTCGTTGGCAATGGCCTTGGCCAGCAGCGTCTTGCCACAGCCGGGTGGGCCGTAGAAGAGAACGCCACGGCTGGGCTGCATGCCGAACTTGAGGAACTTGTCGGGATGCTCGACTGGATATTGGACCAGTTCCTGCAACTCCCTCTTGACATTTTCGAGGCCACCGATATCTGTCCAGGTGGTGTTGGGCACCTCCACAACCGTTTCGCGCAGTGCCGATGGACTGGATTTGGTCATCGCGTAGCGGAAGTTCTCCATGGTGACGGCCAGCGAGGCGAGCACTTCGGCGTCGATCTTGTCATCCTCCAAATCAATCAGATCCATCTTCTCACGGATTTGCTGCAGCGCTGCCTCCGAGCAAAGCGATGCCAAATCAGCGCCCACATGGCCATGAGTCTCGGCGGCAATCTGCTCCAGGTCAACATCCTCGTGCAGCTTCATGTTCTTGGTATGTATCCGCAACACCTCAAGGCGGCCGGTGGCATCCGGAATGCCAATATCGATTTCACGATCGAAACGGCCAAAGCGGCGCAGCGCCGGATCAATGGAATTGGGACGATTGGTGGCCGCCATGACAATCAAATGCGAACTCTTCTTCATGCCGTCCATCAGCGTCAGCAGTTGGGAGACAATGCGGCGCTCCACCTCGCCGTGAGTCTTGTCACGCTTGGGGGCAATCGCATCGATTTCATCAATGAAAATAATGGCCGGCGAATTCTTTTCGGCCTCCTCGAATGCCTTGCGCAGATTCGATTCGGATTCACCGGCTAGCTTGGACATGATCTCGGGTCCGTTAATCAAAAAGAAGAATGCGCCCGTCTCGTTGGCAACGGCGCGTGCAATTAGCGTCTTGCCCGTGCCGGGTGGGCCATACATGAGAATGCCACGCGGTGGCTTAACACCAATTGCCTTGAAGAGCGACGGATGACGCAGCGGCAGCTCAACCATCTCCTTGATCTGGGCCAGCTGCTTGCGACAGCCACCAATGTCATCGTAGCCCACAGCATTCAAAGACTCCTCCTCTTCCTACAGCAAAGCGTAAAATATATATACACATATATATTTAAGGTTGTATGAAATTCATACGGAAGGCAGTACAGTGGGTGAAATAACTTTTTGGATGCTGGTCAAATTGCAAATGAAATAATCAAGGAATATCTAATGCAAGCCCATAAACCAAGACCTTAAAGCCAGGTCGCCCACTGCGCTGCATGTTGTAATAAACGCATCTCTTACCTCACGCTTGATGGGATCGCCATCACAAAAGATGACCGTTTCGGGCGCCACAATGCAGTAGGGTTCCGGATCGGTGAGCACCACTTTGAACTCAATGGGCCGCATGGCGGCGCGCACAATAAAATTGTCGCCCATGTGTATGGGACGATAGGCCTCCAGGAAATAGGGTTTCAGATAGATCTCAAAGAGATTACCGGTCACGCCCTCAGTGGTGTCATCGATGGGCAAGATGCGCACCCGCTTGCCGTACTTGACGTCCGGGCAGGACTGCACGGAGACCACATCGGACAAATGGACGCACAGATTGTTGCGGACAACACGATTCATGCGTATCTTCTCATCCGGGCAGGTGTCGTCCGACAGCACAATGCAGACGGTCTCCTTGCGGCGCTTGCCCTTAAGAATAACAGTGTCGCCACGGAAGAGCTGCAGCTCATCCATTTTCGCCTAAACATGCAGACAAGTTTAGTCAAGCGATTGCTGACGTGGCCTTTCAATGGTGTTTTATAATCTTGCGAACATACCTGCGATAGCGACACAACGGAATTATCATCATTCTGCGCCTCTTCGACAATCAGACGATTGGGACGATCCTTGCGCTTCAGAATTGCCGTTGCCAGGTCTTCGCTGCTGAGAAAAAGGTGAAAGTTAGGCACAAGAAAGGATACACCGAATGGAGAGCAAACAGAAGACCCAAGGCGCACCGTTTCTCACTGGAGCTCTGCGGCATGGGATGGCCGAAGATCTCTTTCTTTTTCAGGTGATCTTCCTGCTCGCTGCGATAGCTGCGCACCAGGTCGGTTATGTCCACATCCATTTGCCGGCTACTGTCTACCTCATAATTGTTGTCTGCATTATTGTTGCTGTTGTTGTTGGTGTCGCCAGCAGGCTGCGGGACAAACGAATGATGCGAGCTATTGTTGGCATTGTTCTCGTCGTTGCCGCTGGACATCTTTCTGTTTTCTTGTTTAATTTCTAAGCTGGGCTAATTTTTTTTTTCGACTTTATAAAATTTACAGCACTGAAAACAAAGCTTGCAGCATTTGTCGTTGTTAACAACAAACTAAGGCAGTATAAATTAACTAGCATACTTGGATACCATTCGAAAATTAAAATGCCATCCAACAATTCTCAAGTCATCCCTCAACAATGAAACAAAAAAAAAAAGGCTACAACAACAACAACTGGAAAACGGACAAATGGCGATTTTCATCGGCCTTTTGCCCTAGTTTCGCAATCAACTAGCCAAAATTGAATTATTTGCCTTACATCTTGAAAGTATTAGTCAAAATTGGTTTAATCTAGGTCAAATCTCTCATTTAGTTCACATTTCATGGCGCGCATTTTCCGGGCAGTTTCCACCTCATTTTCTTATGTGGCCTTTTGGGTCTTTTTTTACTCATAGGGCCAATGACTGCGCGAAATTGAAGCTGTCTCAGCGCTGTGTCGGCTTTCGATTGGCGGTGTTCTTTTGTAGCAAATGTACTTACCCCTTGGAATCAGCCATAGTAAAAGATTTGTGGTGAAACTTTTGAACTTAAATATACAAATCGACGTGTGTAATTCTTTTTCTAGATTTACAAAATCGAACACAACTTTTGTACAAAAATCACAAATGATTAGGCTAAATGTTCGCATGGGCTGCCAACTTAAGTGAAGACAACGCGTTGGCAGCTTGGCGTACGAAAAGTGCTGAGTTGTGTGATAATTAGGGTTGAGACTTTGCCAAAGTAAATATATCGATATATCACCCAAATGAAACCCAGCGATAGAAACGTTGCCACTTCGTTTGTGAGCACGGTGGACAACTGGTTGGCGCACTTATTCAAAGTAAAATGTTTTTCTGATTCGTTCAAGGAAAAATCTTTATTCCATGGTTGTGCAGAACGCTTGTATAAAGACATATATAAATACATATACATTTATAATTCTTACATTCTTACATTGAATACAAAATATGTTTTATGCTTTTTGGTGCAAAAATTACATTGTTACATACAAAAAATGTATATTTCGAACGAAAGCAACAAGTAAATGCACGTTTGTTCAAATTGTTTTTTGCAGAAAATGTTTAATTTTGTTTGAAAAATTATTTTTGGTGTGGTAGTTTTGGAGAGTATTTTTGGATTCGGACATTTAGCCAGCATGCACAGACTGAAACGAAGAATAAAAAGAGTTAAATTAAAAATAAGTCAAAATCATATATGTACAAAAAAGCCGAAATCAGAAAGCGTAAAATTATATATATGTACATATATGTAATTGCCACATTACGGAAGAAACATATGTAATCATAATGGTGCTACATTTCTCTACCAAGTCTTTTGATTGCCATTTGTTTTACTTTTGTTCTTTGTCTTCTCTTTTGTTATGCATTAGTTTATCGCGATTCCTTTAAATAAACTCTGAATTGGAACGTACCCTGGCAATATCCACACCAGTAATGTTCTTGACCAGCTCTGGCACTTTGTTGACAATCTGCAATATCTCGCCGGTCAACTTGGCGGCACCAATTTCGCCTTGGCCACTGGACACCATGGTAATCTTCCTGGCCTGCGACAAAGGCGCAGCCACCTCGGCGGCCACCTGAAACCAAAAAGACCAGAGCTATTAAGACACATTTCTTTTGATTTGAATGCCATATCGCACCTTTGGTAGCGTATCCAACAGCATCTCAACCATGGCAGCTTCACGATATTCACGCCAGGCGTCAGCCTTCTGTGCCATCTGCTCAGCCTCAGCCTTTGCTTTCGCCGCAATGGCAAATGCCTCAGCTTCGCCACGTATTTTAATCTGTAAAAGTAGCAAAATATTCAATTGGATGATTCAGTCAAGGGAAAACCCTGATATATGATTGTACCGATTCAGCCTCAGCTTCAGCCTCCATGACGACACGCAGCTTGTTGGCCTCGGCCAATTTCTCGAGACGATACTTTTCAGCTTCGGCCGGGCAGCGCACGGTGGCATCCAGCTCCTTCTCACGTCGCATAATTTCCTGCTCCTGCACGGCAATCTCTTGCGTGCGCTCGATTACCTTCACTTGCATCTGTTCCTCCTTGATGCGCTGCTTGGTCTTGGCCGCCTGCAGCTCGTAGGCCATGTCAGCCTCGGCCTTCTTCGTTTGCACCTCCAGATCGTAGGCGGCACGTTTCAGCTCAAAGTCGCGCTGTGCCTTGGCGATATCGGTGTCGTTAAGGAAGCGCGCCGCCATTCGCTGCTCCTCGGCAATCGCCTCCTTGATGTGCGCCTCGGCACGTGCCTCTGCCTCACCAATGCGAGCATCGCGCTTCACCTCCGCCGTGCGCGCCATGCCCAACGATTTTAGATAGCCCTAGCAAAAAGAAAAAAATTAAATAGAAGTCGCGTTATTGATGACAGCCAGACTGGATGATTGAAGATGACTCCAAAGCCATGGACCACCATATACGCACCTTGGAGTCGCCCTGGTTAGTTAAACCATGAGTCAATATGTATATACATGCAAAAATACATAATACGAAACAAATTTCGGTTACTGCCTCACACCACATATCTAAATCATTCCCAGAGCCACAGTCTAGTAAAACTCGGTTAGCTCACCTCCTCGTCGCGCAGATCCTTAATGGTGTAGGACACGACGGTAATGCCCATGTTGGCCAAATCGCTGGAGGCCACCTCAAACACCTGCTTGCTGAACTTCTTGCGATCCTTGTAGATCTCCTCCACGGTCATCGAGCCCATAATGGCGCGCTGATGTCCCTCCAATGTGACCAGCGCAATGTGATTAATCTCCGCCTCCGATTTGCCCAGGAATTGCTCGCAGGCCGTCAACAGCATATCCTCGTTCTGGCCCTGCACCTTCACCTGTGCAATGCCCGTCACAGAGATGGGCACGCCCTGGCTGGTGTACACGCACGGGCTTTCCACCTGCAGCGTCATCGTATTCAAAGAAATTCTAACAAAAAGGAGGCGAGAAAACCAAGACAGTTATTTTGAGACATTATTGCTCAGGGTCAATTCAATCAATTACCGTTGTACTTGTTGAATCGATGGCCAGACGAAGGCACGCCCGCCTGGCACCAATAGTGGCTTCATATAGCAACATCCTGCCAAACAAAAATGAGGCAAACAATAAGAATACGTTTTAATGTTTACAATTTTGCATCAAAACAAAACAAAACAAAACTCACACACACACAAATACATGCATGTTTATATTCTTTGCAACGGCGTTCGTTGCGTGCGCACGCACGGCTTCGGTCTCTAGCAATTTGCTTGTACACAAAAATCGATAAGTGACGTCATTGTGAGGGTGCTGCCCCGGCCCATTTTATTTTTAATAACAATTCAAAAGCCAATTGCATTTGTTTACCCTTAATATTTACCTGAAACAACTAGTGCCTCGTTAGGGCCGCAAGTCACAAAGCCCCAAGTCATTTTAATAAACTAAAATTGCAATATTCGATTCGGTTTCAATTACAGTTCGTTTGCTGCTCGTTGGAATTCCCCTTTGTGGTGGTGTCGTTAAGCCCGTATAAAAACTCGTTTATTAAGAACTTAATGAGATTCCTTATCAAATTATAAAAAGAAAAACAAATATATATTTATAAACACGAACTTCTATGTTTGGATATAAGAACGCGAAACGCGACCGGTCTGTCAAGCATACGAGAGGGAACTAAAAAAAAAACTTGACAAGAGTGCGCACTGCGCATCAGATTTAACCCTTAGCTGACGCTGTGTGGTCAATTGTGCCCGCTGATAAGGAGCAGATATTTGTTTATGTTTAGGTATGTATATTTATGAAGATTTATGCTATAAATATTAAGTGAACTAGGTACGGTTGCAATTTTGTATCTTAAATTTACTTAATTATGTATATTTATATTTAAAATATTACAACTGATGGCTTTTCCATGGTAAATTTTTGTTGGTAAAAACTATGTAATAGAATTGCAATGAATTGAATAAAACAAGGTGTATATAACTAAAAATACGTTCCTAAAATATACATACAATTTATATATATTATATTATATTATTGAAACAGTCGTTAGAGCTACAGTGTCAACTGGATGGCCGCCACATTAATGGCCCGACGAGGAGCTGTCCGTAAAATACGGATGCTGCATAGCAGCTTCCGCACTAATTCGCTGATTCGGACGGCACACGAGCAGTTTTTGCAATAAATCACGGCCCTTTGAATTCAGTCTTGGTACGAGTTGGCTCCACGAAGTAATTGGTGGAAAAGCTGAAAAAAAAACAAACAAAAAAATATTGTTAAATATATTGTCGGCTGTTTTAATTGGTTGCCAATAACATTTACATGGAAGTGCAACGTAGTCGGAGAGATGCGAGACACCAGGCCAAGACTCTTCGGTTGGTGTGCCCAGGACGCGGAATATTTTCAGCAATTGGTCAAGCACATCGGAACCGGGAAACAGCGGACGACCGGCATCAGCTAGTTCGGCCAATATGCAGCCCGCCGACCACATATCGATGCTGGTCGTGTAGAGCTTGGCACCAAAGAGTACGTCGGGGGGACGGTACCACAGCGTTACCACCTCGGCGGAATAACATTTGACGGGTATGCCGAAGGCACGGGCCAGACCGAAATCGGCCAGCTTCAGTTCACCATTCTTATTAATAAGCAAGTTTTGCGGCTTTAGATCCCGGTGCAGCACATTGTGGCTAAAACAGAAGAGCAAAATAGTACAAATATAAGTTCGTTGACAACTGCATTGAGCACCCACCTGTGACAGAAGGCCAAGCCGCGCAACAGTTGCAGCATAAAACTTCGACACACGGCCATATCGATTTCTCCATTCAAGCTGTCAAAGTACTTTTTCAGGTCCTGATCGCAGTGCTCGAATACCAGTGTCAACTTTTTATCGGAGTGCAACACATCACAGAGTCGTACTATATTTTTGTGCTTTAATTCCTGTAGTGGAGTGACGTAAAGAATAGAGCATAGCTCTCGGTTCTGATATTTGCAAAACAAACCTTCAGTAAGCATATCTCTCTCAGCGCGGAACTGGGCACACCCTCGTCGTCCTCGTCTAGGCGAACTCTTTTCAGGGCGACAATTTCCATAGTGTCTCGATTGCGGCCCTTGAACACTGTGCCGTAAGTGCCCTCACCAATTTTCTCCATTTTATCATATTTTTGCATGTTTATAAAATAAAATTGTGTCGCGATTACCTGAAAAACCCTGTGTGTTGCCAGACCGTCATAAATCAGCTGTTTACGGTCTCTTATGGCTGAGACTCGTGCAAATGTGCGCAGCGTGAAGTTGGCCGCTAACGCAAATTGAAGTCGGCTGGAAAAAGTTGGAGCCAATGCAGTTGATTTCTGTTTTTTAAAAAAAATTACACAATTTTAAAATTTCATTTTTTTTTCCTTCTTCTTTCAGTGAAAAATGGAGGCTCTAAATGATGATACTCTGATTCGCATACTAAGCTATTTGGATCTGAAATCGCAGCAGAACATGATAAGTTTGCATACACGATTTTACAATTTAATGTCGCTGGTCTGGAGTTCCCAATATAAAACCGTAAGCCTGTCGCTATACGAGGCAAAATTTTCCATCAAGGATTTGCGGCATTTTTTCAAAAGCATTCACAAAACTGTGCAGGTATTACATCTGAGAATGATGTCCTTGGACCAATATCATGTGCTCATCAGCTTCACTTTTCCGAAAGTTCGCGATTTTCGGTTCGCGACAGTTCCGAGCAAACTGTTATCCGATTCGGATATACCGAAAATTATCGCGACTTTTCCGAATCTAAAAACATTTAGTCCTCAAGGGAATTTTTCAGGCAAATATTTTACCGATTTCCCTCTGTTGGAGCGACTCACGCTGACATACTGCCAACAGTTTTGTGTTAATAATCTGGCCAACATAATGAAGGCGCATAAGCTTAAGGAAATCAAGCTTTGCCTATTCGATCGCAGGACAATCGAATCAAGCGATATTACTCTGCCCGTGGAGTACATGTCGAATCTGGAATCGATTAAAGTTGAACATGACGAACTGCCCTGGTTTGAGGACCACCTGGGCGGACTTAATTGTCTTAGCGAGTTAACTGTTAGTGGTCCCAGGTATATGGGTACACTTCCTTCACTCTGCCGTAAGCTACGGGATTCACTAGCCCAGAAGCATCGTTTTAATATTTTGGAGACGTGCAATACTACTGATACATTATGCACTGTCATAGAATCAAGGCTGCGTGTGGATGCCCTTAAAATTGTTACTGATAATTACCTGTTGGAAGACTTTGGTTATTTTACTACCAATAACTTTGAATATATCAAACAGTTGTATTTTAAAAGCTGTTGCATTCAAGAAAAGAACCACCTAAACAGCTTAATGCACAACGTGGCCAATGTGGAGCTCGTTAGCTTTGAGCAATGTGTATTCACATTTAATAACTACGAATTTGTGGCGTCAAAAATAGCTGAGAAACGAAACAAAATTCTGCAAATAAATCTGTATCAAAATACATGTTTATTGACAGTAAGTAATAAATAAAAAATGCCGAGTATGTTACCCTCTCTTTTTTCCCCTACAGAAACAAGCTTGGATCTGGACTAAAATTGGTGAACATCCGTTTCTACAATTCCTCCCAGGCCGAAACTACGAATACACTTACGAACCCATATACATGACTTTTAAATAAATAACTGATGACATTGACAAAAAGTATTATAAATTTATATGGGCTATTGGCACACTTTGTTAACAAAGTCAAAATCAAATACAAATTCAATAAATGTCTATTCAGTTTTAAATCTAAATAATAGCTATCAGCTTGCGCTTTCCTCCTAAAATTGGCATTAAATTCATATTTTCATACGTTAATTTTTGTACGTTTAATGCAGTTTTCAAACGTAACGGCATACATATAACATTGCGTTCACAGTGTGTACATACGGTGTGCGATAACAGCGCGTTAATATGTTCTTTTTGTTTCTCACGTTGTTCGTTCGTTAACTAGTTCCGGTGCACGCAAATATTCACTGCGAACCTAACGCATTAGCTATAAATTAACTTCGGTATAAAAATAAGCAAAAATAAAATAGAAATTAATAAAATTGTGCATTTAATTTAGTTTGCACGTTAAGTACCAAATAACACACAAGCTTGGGTAAGTTCCATGCAGGTGCGCAAAGTGAATGAAAGGTGAAATTTTATGCGCATTTCGACACCTTTGTCAACGCTTTTATTTGCGCAAAATAATAAGTTCCGAGCATTGTTGTTGTTGGTGGTGGCCAGCACAAATACACAGAGAAGTTGGCGCTGCCAGAACAAGAAGCAGTGGAAAACGGCAAACAAGAATAACAATAACCAGAACAACAACAGCAACAACATTTGTGCCAGCCATCAGAAGAAACAGCTAATACAAATATGATTAGCAGCAATCATAACAGTAACAGCAACAGCACCGCCTACACTTACAACAATTACAATAGTGTTAGTGCGGACAGCGGCAACAGCAGCGGCAGCGCCAGTGGCAGCGGCGGCGGTGGCGGCAACGAGGTGCAAACGTTGCGCGAAGTTTGTAATATGCTCAATACGGGCGCCCCAGGCAACTATGTGATACCAACAGGTGGTTGTGCGTACGATCACATTATTCGCATGATGCGCGGCCTCAACCTGCAGGACGACGGCATCGTTTTGAACAACAAAATCAAAGCCATCGAAACGGATTTCTGCAACATTGTGCGCGACGAATCGATGCTGTGGTACGTATATATCTTTGTACAATTCGGTACATGTCTCTCTGAATTTGCGTGTGTGTGTGCATGGCGTCGTCCATTGATGATTAATACATAAGTATGTATGCAAGTGTGTACATTTATTTCCGTGTATACATGCATATATGTACATATGTATATATATTAAAATAAATATATATATCTGCCCGTTCCTACGTCAGAACTAGTATTAAAGATTTACAACTTTTTGTAAACGATGTCGCAATTCGGCGCAAAACCACTGACCAATTTAGCATATACATATGTAGAGTGTGAGCGTCAGACACAGAGAGCAAGCAAGTTAGAGTTATCTTTTTGTTGACGAAGACTAAATACCCTTTACTATGAAAATAATGAATTGTTAATTGAATTAACTTGTATCTTTAAGTGCACTTTTTACTTGGTAAAAATATTTTTTAGTATATATATATATAAATGATTTTACACAATAAATTATTGGCATAGGTTTAATTTGGAGGATCAACTTTTGTCATTTCCAAAGCATTAGTTATCTGTATAAAGTTTATCATTATCAGGGCTACCGATAACCGGATCGTAAATGGTTCACTTCGCTCACAGCTAAAAAATAAAAATAAAAAAATTTTAATATCAGAGCCTGGATTACTGGATTACTCATCAATTTCACTTTAAAATTCATTTCAGCGAATCCATGGAGTACATGAACAGTAAAGCTCTGACTGACGCTGAAACGGCGTTAAAGTTCGCTCTGCTGTTCTCGTCGCGCAACTTTGATGCCCTGGCTATGAAGGAGACAAAGGTGCGCAGTGCCATGCTCAAAATCCTGGAGACCAACTTCATAAATGCCGATACGTATCGGCAGCATGACAAGAATCGATTGTACAACTCGATAACACTGCTGGGCGAGTACTATCATCGGGTGCGACTGGCGGATAATGCGCCGATCACAATTCTCGGGGATTCGCTGCTCAATTTGCTAACGCGTGAGATCAATGACATTGCGGTGGTGATGAGTACGCGCCTAGCGCGTCTGGTACTTTCACAAATCACGCTTAATGGCGAAATAATGCGAACGCGCCACAAGGCGGAGATCGATCAGTTGCTCTTCCATGTCCGGCGGCATTTGATCAAGCAGCCAGAGCTGACGGAGAAAGTGAGGGCGATGCTTTTGATGGTGCTCGACTTGTTCTACAATCATTTCAAGCATGTTGGCCGCGAATTGGAGGCCATGTACACAGACTATTTGGTTGTTGATGAGGACGAGGATGATGGATTCAATAACAATAACAATAGTGTCGAAACACAGCCACAGACAGACGCATACAGCGTTCAGAGCGCGGCCACCTGTTACAGCGACGAGGAGAACGGAAGCAACGCCAACAACTCGTCACAGGAGGCGCCCAAGAAGTGGAGCGAGCAGGTTTGCGAGGATTCGCTATGCGATATTGTATATGGCGAGGCGACCAATGGGGAAGAGCAGCAGTTTGGAGACAACGCTGGCAATACCTATCAAAGTCTCGACTCTGCCAGTTCCGGCCGGCAGGCCAGGCGAGGCTATCAGCCGCGCAACGTACCCCGTCCCCTGAAGCAAGCCCAGCACTCACAGGCACCGCAAGCTGAGTAAGTAATCTGCTTTCTTGGAATTCTGTTATGTTTCTTTAACCTTGTCGCCTTTTAGCAACATCAGCTCCGATCAGTATACATCCATGGCCAGCAGTGAAGATCGCGATGAGTCCAAACCGCTGCCCAGCTGGCGCAAGACCCGCTTCAATCGCGCCAACGATGCTGACCACTCGAATGGACGCTCCCGTCACGATCAGCAGCGTCGCTATAGCATCAGCTGCGACGACGATCATCAGAGTGTGCGCAGTGAAGGTCGCGGTAATTTGCGTTTGTACAGCATTGATGATCGCAGGAAGCATTCGCAGGAGCGCTACGAGCGCAATCTTAGCGGCGGCAGCAACTACAACAACATTGTTAACTCCAATTGGGATCAGCGCGACGATCGCAGCGAGCGCTCCTACATTAGCAACTATGAGCGCGGTAATAGTTACAAACGCGGCGGACGCTACAATAATCAGAATCGCAACACATATGACAAGCCGCCACGCTTTCAAAAGCAGCAGCAACAGCAGCAACACCATCAACAGTCCAAGGATCATCAGAAGATCCACAGCGAAACCTGGCGTCGCTCAAATACGACTATAAATAACGCATATCAGGATGAGAACTGCGCGTACAATTCGAATGGACCCGAGTCCAACAGCCGTAGCTCATCGCGTGCACGTACGCTGCCACGTCCGCCCAAATCGCAAATGGACGATGGCGGCAGGAAGGCCAACTCCAACTATCGCTACAGCCAGAGTCCAACACGTGGTGGTGGAGCTGGCGGCTCTGGCGGTGGGCCACGCAACTTTCCGCGTTACAGCAGTCAGAGCAGCTTGGCCAGCGAAGCGTCTAGCACATTTGATCGACGTCAGCAGGCACCACGCCAGCACCAACATCAACATCAGCATCAACCCCAACGTCATCGCAACTTTACGCGTCGCTCACAGCCCAACATACACCAGCCGCAAGAGCTTCATCAGGGTAAGAACTCGCAACAACAGCCGCAGCAGCAGCAGCAGCCACATTCAACAAACGCTGACAACTGGCATGAGGCTAGCAGCAAGGATGAGAGCGAGCTGGTGCGTAATGCGCAGCAAACAACACAATATATGAACTACCTGTCCGCGCAGAAATGAGAACGACGAGCCCGCTGCAAAAAACCACAGCGTCGTCGCAGCACCAGGAACTACAAATGCATGGAGTGATTACAATAAGCAAGAGTACGATTTTTGTTAAAATAATTGTTTAATATGAAAGTCTGCAACGAGATTTTGTTTCGAGCGTTTCTACAGTTGACCTCCCTCCCTAACTACCCAACTACAAATCAATCAAGTAATCAATTTGCTCTTCGTTTACAAATTATTTTTTGATTATTCATTTTACTGTATTAGAATATTATTGAGTTTTTGTAATTATGGATATTAGTTAAATAAGTTTGCTGTATATTTAATATGTTGCATAATGTGGTAGAGACTGTATTTCTTCTAATCTACAATTGAGCTCAAATGTTGAACCAAGCTTGTGGCCATTTTGTGCATCTAATCTCTAATTCCCGACTCAAATAAAGAACAAAAATCAAACGTAAACACAAATCAAGATAGGCTCAAGTAGCAATTGTAAATCGCATATATATATATATAGTAAATCGGAAACCAATTTATGCTTATCCATAAACAATTTGTAAATATCTATTGTAGTCACGACGGATCGATCAGCATATACATATTCATACACACACACTCACACCAATATACCCACACATACATATATACACACACACACACACACACATATATATATATATATATATATATATATATATAGGTACATAGTTATACAGCAGCATGTTTTACACATTTTTTGTTAGCAACTAAGTACAAAAGTCAAACATGAAACAAAAATCCTATTTCTATTATAATTGTATGAATAAAAAAAATATGTTGTTTAAATGTTACATGCACGTTGCACACGTTGTATTTTAGCTAAATGTCATGTTATAATTCAGATGCAGATGCAGATTTATTAAGAACGAATATAAATACACATACACATATACATGCATACTTTACAAAAGTTATTATAAATAATTTGAAACCGCATTGTTATTGTGAGGAATTTGTTGAAACAACAAAAACAAGTTAGCATGAGAAATTGACAAGAATTAACAACATGAAATATATATATATATATAGCTATAGTCAGATACATATACGTATTTTAAGCATAACAAGCGTTTAAACCATAGTTCATATACATATACAAATACATAGTCTAACAATAACAACAATTTTAATAAAAATATTTCCAAGACTTTGATTTTAAAATTGTATATTAGTAGATAATATAAAACATAGATACAGTTATATTTTTACATGCACCGCTCAAAGTCGGAGCATAGAGATTAAATTGTAGCACAGATATATAATAAAATGTATAATAGAGAAGCTTGGCCCCCACGCCAATTAGAATTCTAATTAGTTCAGCGCTCGGCCTGCTCCTTGGGCGTAACGACCAGGACCTCATAGTTGCTGGCACTTACTTCCTGGCTTTGGTAGGGCATATACAAGACTTTATGGGATGGATGCAGTTTGCCCAACAGGGTCAGGCCCGCATGCACTGAACGGCCGGTGTACAATGTCTCACCGGTTTCCGAGTATCCTGCCTTGAGGGCGCCCGGCGGCACATTACCGTGAGCCGCCGCTACCCATTTAAGGTCACAGTCCGTCAACACCAGTAAGTCCACCTCTGTGTTCAGCTGATGGGCACTGCAATTCCAGGGAGTGTATACAGCTTTCTTTTGCGGTACATAATTGGCGGGCAGCAAATCCTCGTGCAAATAGACGCGAGCCACATATGTATCGAATCCCTCGTGATCGGTGCCACATTGAACGGCCCCGTCGAGCGTGGGGGTTGCCAAGGGATCATCCAAATCCATTGGCACCCACTGGATCTGCGGACGTTCAATTTCCTCGACTTCAGTGCGTTCGGCGAAATTCAAGTAAATGCGATGAATGCGCTGACGATGACAATTGGCGCGACATTGAGGACAGCTCAGAGAACGGCTTAGCCAACGTGTGAGGCACTCCTTGTGGAAAACATGACCGCAAGTGGCCGTTGAAAATATGATATCATTCGCCTTATAGAATTCATTGCAGATCCCACACAAAACGTTCAAAGTCTCAGCTTGCTGTCTTGGTGTTGTTTCCATTTCTGCTTCCGCTTCCATGTTATTTTGTTGTACTATCTCTTGCTCTTATCTCTCTTGGAATTTTATTTTATTAATACAGCAAATGAATAGTGTTTGTTTTTATTGGTATTGCAGGGGTTCTAATTAATCGATGAATCGATTATATTACCGACAATCGATTATCGAAAATTTATAAATTGTTAGCCCTGGTCGTGGGCACGTTGTGTTTACTTGTGGACTGTTTGCTGTTTTGCCATAAATATGCAGCGTAAAGAGCCAAATCCGTTCCTGAAACTGGGATTGCGACCATGGCTAGCCAAACAGCTGACCAAATTGGGTGAGTTGAAATAGAAATGTGTTAATAAAGCGATACATCATGGGGTTATTTTAATACCCAGGCCTCAAAGGCGCGACGCCCATACAAGAGAATTGCATACCAGCGATTTTAGAGGGCAAGGATTGTATTGGCGCAGCTAAAACTGGGTCGGGCAAGACGTTTGCGTTTGCGCTGCCCATACTGGAGAAGCTGAGTGAGGAGCCAGTCAGTCATTTTGCCCTGGTGCTAACACCCACACACGAGCTGGCCTACCAAATCTCCGAGCAGTTCCTGGTGGCCGGTCAAGCAATGGGCGTGCGCGTGTGCGTTGTTTCCGGCGGCACAGACCAGATGATTGAAAGCCAGAAGCTAATGCAGCGACCACACATTGTGGTGGCCATGCCAGGTCGCCTTGCGGACCATTTGACGGGCTGTGATACGTTCTCATTTGACAATCTAAAGTACCTGGTCGTGGATGAAGCGGATCGTATGTTAAATGGTGATTTTGACGAGAGCCTGGCCGTAATCGAACGTTGCTTGCCAAAAAGCCGACAGAATCTGTTTTTCTCTGCCACCATGAAGGATTTTATTAAAGAGTCCAGCATATTTCCCATTGCTAAAGATGTGAGTGCAAATCTATTAAATCTACCAATTAATTGCTATAAAATATATGATGTCATTCAATTTAGTGTTTGGAATGGTCACAGGACTCGGACGTGGCCACTGTGGATACCCTGGATCAACGCTATTTGCTATGCGCCGACTACGATCGCGACATGGTGCTCATCGAATCTTTGCGAAAGTATCGCGAGCAGAACGAAAATGCCAATGTGATGATCTTTACCAACACAAAGAAGTGAGATCTTACCTTTTTTAATTTTATAAAAGTATTAAGTAGTAAATAACCTTCCAGATACTGCCAGCTGCTGTCGATGACTCTGGCCAGCATGGAAATTGATAATGTTTGCCTGCATGGCTTTATGCGGCAAAAGGAGCGCGTTACAGCGCTGAGTCGGTTCAAATCCAATCATATACGCACGCTCATAGCCACAGATGTGGCGGCACGTGGCCTGGATATACCCAGTGTGCAATTGGTGATAAATCACATGCTGCCGCGAACACCCAAGGAATATATACATCGAGTAGGCCGCACCGCGAGAGCGGGACGCAAAGGATTGGCAATATCGATATTTCGTTTTCCGCGCGATCTAGAACTGCTCGGCGCCATCGAAGCAGAGATCAATACTAAACTCACCGAGCATCCCATAGATCGTATGTGTAAAATGTCCATAGTTGATATGTAGATTAATGTATTTTGTTTATCAGAGCGCATGGTGGAACGAATATTTATGCAGGTGAATGTATCAAGACGCGAATCGGAGATGCAACTGGACAACAATGATTTTGACGAGCGCGCCCAAAACTACAGACGTAAGACGTGGATAATGGAGGGCAAAGATCCAGACGAAATGGAGGCGCTGTAAGGGGGCACATCTCAATAATGTAAATCCATAAACTTTTATCTATTTAATTCTTTTGCAGCTATCGAAAGAAGCAAAAAGACAAACTGCGCGAAATACGCCGCAAGCGCAAGCAGCAGCAGGCGGAGATGGGCACCAATGAGGGGAACCAAGCGCTGTTGCATGACGATCGCTTCAAGACCGTGGACAGTGCGCGCTTCGAGAAGAAATTCAAAAAACGTTTGGTGGAAAACGATTCGAAGGCGCCTAAACCAAGTAAAACACACTCATCCAAAGCTAAGAGCGGGTCAAAAACGAAACCAAATGCAAAGTGTAAAGCAAACTTGACTTAGTTCAGTTCAGTTATATATATTATATATATGTATATGTATTATAACAAATACCTTGTGAGTTTACACTACTAAGCAGTTGCGAAACACGCATCATTAAATATATTTCAGACATGCTTCTTAAAATGCAGCCAGTAGCAGCCTTCAAATTATATAGAGTAGGCACTTTTCTAACAACAGTTTCAAGTTTTCTGGATTCTTTTCAGTCTAAGGAGATTGTTAGCAGCGCATCTTCGGGATAGATCTCCAGCAGCACTTTGGCGCCATCATTAAATGGATACAATATGCTGCCATCAATGACCAGATCTGTAAAACGGAATTCGATTTATATTTGACTGGATTATTCAATTTATGCAGTCGTTACTCACTGGCATCGATGCAGTGCGATTTAACAAAGACGTTCTTTACGAAATCGCGAGATTTGAAGGTCTTCGGCCAGGGCCAGACGCCCACACAGATTTGCTCCCGTATGGAGTAGCAGAGACGCGGATCATCGGGCGCAAAAAGCAGACTTTGATTGTAGCGTTGTGCTATTTCCTCAACGTTTTCGCGTAACTTTAGCACTTCAGGCGAATTGCTGTTGGGCAGCGACTGCAACAGATCATCCACATCGCTGCTGGTTAGGCGGTTAATGCTCGTGTGCCACGATGTGGAGCCGGTGCCGGTGCTAACGCACAGGCCAGAGCATTTCGTTTTGTTCACCACATCCTGATGATCCAGCACCAGTTGCAGATGTGACACACGCGCCGAGAGTTGCTCACCAATGAAGACCTGTTGCGGACGCTCGAAAGTATTAGCTGGACAAAATCGCAAATGCGAAGCACTCACCTCGTTTAGCGCTAAATAGGGTAGTATACGCTTCACTTTGGCCTTGTATTTGGTGGCCATATGCGCATCCAGCTTTTCCGGCGAGGTTTTCACCCGCTCCATCTTGACCGTGGTATGCCTGAACAGATCTGTCGGCTCTGGAATTGCCCCATTGTTGCCCAGCAAGGAGGTGCGTATGCGTGAACGAAGCATCCACTTGAAGTCGCCCTATGAGAGTCATATATTAATATTAGCTTTAGCTAATAATATATCAAACAGATGCTACTCACGTTTTTGATGCGGTTGACCGCTTCTTCGGGATACTCCGAGTACTGCTTGGGCAGCATGAGGCGACCCTCCGAGTGCTGTGGATCCGAATTGAAGCCGACAATTGGTGTTTTCAGCTGGCTGAGCGCAAACAATGGGCTGGCCCGATTGGCGGTCAACAGGAAGGTGCCATCGCCACCAACGGGTACAATGACATCGGCCCAGCTCATGATGTCCTTGCTCAGAGAGCTTCTAAATTCAAGTCTGCTTGTTTAATAAAGTCAACAGCGACAGGGACACGTTATGTGGATGGCAGGAATAAATATAATTTGTTGTTGGATTTGTTATTGCAACAACAATGACAGCATTTGATGATGACGTTGACGATGACGATGGACCATGACGGACGGACAAACACACCAGACAGGGTCACAACGAAGCCACACAAACAAACATTAGAAATATATTGCATATGTAGCTTGCGTACGCACCTGCTGGTCACCTTCACCTCGCACCCAACATCCTGGAAGCTCCGCACAACACGCCGCTCAAAGTCCTTGTGCAGGTTGTGCAAATAGATTACCATCTCCACATCGGTGCCCCGATCGCGCAGCTTCTGCTCCAGCTGTTCGCGGGACAGATCCGGTTGACGCATTTGCTCGATCTCATAACGGGACAGCTTCGTTACCACCAACGCCCGCTTCAATTGAAAGTTTGAGGACGCAAAGTTGGAATATTCTAAACCGAAGGGATTGTTGTTGAAATTTAAAACATAATCTGATTTAAAATACTCTGAAAATTGTTTTTTCCGACAGAAAAATCTATGAAATTATTAGGTGATCAAATACATTTTGCATTTTGCATAAATCCGCGATTTTCCCTAATTCTATGACAGAATTTACGAAATAAACATTAAAGCTATATTTGGACGAGATTATCTTTTTAATAATGTGATTCCTGACAATACCAAAACACAATCACATGCCGAAGCCATAGCTGATAATAAACGGAAACGCGCTTTCTGTATAAAAACAACGGCGTAAACGTCGTCGTTGCCCCGTGGAATTGCGCTCTATATATTTTCAATAATTTATAGTAAGAACATATTGTGGGTACATTATTTTATCGTTTGCACATCCAGGTTAAACTTACCTTTGACAAATTGTTTCAGCAATTGCTTGGACTTCAACATGCTGAGCGACGAGTTTAATAAAAGAGCATTTATGTATTCAGTTTTTTTATTTAACTCGTTGCTACATCTACTGCTTGACTTAATCAATTACCAACTAAACGTATAACTTGTATTCCAATAATCCTTTTTTGTATTTAAATGAAGAAAACTAATTTAAACTTTTCACTCTTTGTTAACAAATTTCTGATGAAAGCTGCATACACTTCGTAATGTATATAATTATATTCCGTTATTTGTAGATTCGTTGATTAACATAAATCTGGAGATATTATGACATTAAACACACATGTTATCCGTTTCCATTGAACATTTTTTTTAACGTCCACGTTCTTGGTCGTTATTAGATTTACTGATTGATTGTTATTGCTACTTTTCTTGTATGAAAATTCGTTTTGCTTTGCTGTCATTTATCACTGTTTGTTTCTATTTTTGTTCGCTTTTGCTTCCCATCTCTTACTGTAAGTTTAGTTCTTGTTGTGCATTGCTGATAAGCGGCACGGCCTTTTCTTATCAGCCAAAAATAATAATAAAACAAAAACACAAAGACTTGCGGTCGTGTGAGTGCGTGTGTGTATGTAAACTGCCATTCACAGCACAGAATGGCTCTCTGCTTCTTACCCTACGTTTAAGGTCTATTCACTACGAATGCGCTTATATGATTACCATTCACCTGGAACGAATAATTGTGCGCACATATTTAAATCAACTTAATATTAACATTTTGTCTGATTTCGTCAAGATATCTACTTGAAACGATCATACATTCGAACTTGGGTTGTTACTGGGCTTATATCTAAATCAAGACCTTGTGGTTCAGAAATCCCGTTTATGTTCTGTAACAATGATAATTTTTAATTATTAGCTGTTATTTTTTATTATGCTTTAACTTACCTGCAACTGTGACATCTCCTGCTGTAAATCCTCATCAAGTACGGGCTTGTGAAAAACTGTGCTTAACAATAACATAGCGTTCTTGGCTACCTCAGCCACATTCAGATTCTTGCAGCTGTTTCTGTCCATGTTCATCAGGTCTATCAGACGGAGTGAATCCGAGGCAACAATTCTACTGTTGGCGCCACTTGCAGCACGTGGCAATTGAGTATTGTGGCTTTGCAAGTTGGGCTGCTGCTCATAGCCGATAATGTTATAGCAATTGCTAGTTGGCAAATTATTCAAATTAGTGCTCATAACGGGGACCAGAGTATTAGCCATATTATTATTAATAGGCATTTGATTTGTTGTATTTAACAGCATTGTGTTTGGCTTGATTGGGGCAGATATAGTCGGAATATTATTAGCCGAATAAATAAGCGAAGTCAACGTATTCGAACCCATTTGCCAGTTGTTCGAATTAAAGTTGTCTTGGTTCTGATAGCATGGAAATGGATTGATGTCGAGGCCGCTTGTAATTGAATTTGGATTGTCGATGGGAATTAATTGGGCGCTCACATTTAGCTGTGGAGGACCATTTTGGACACTCATCAATACTTGCTGCTGCTGCTGTTGTTGTTGTAGTTGTAGTTGCTGTTGGTGTAGTTGCTGTTGGTGTAGTTGCTGTTGTTGGTATAGTTGTTGCTGCGGTTGTTGTTTTAGTTGTTGCTGCTGTTGTTGTAGGTGCTGCTGATGTGGTTCTTGTAGTTGCTGATGTGGTTGTTGTTGTTGTTGTAGTTGCAGCTGTGATTGTTGCAGTTGCTGTTGTGGTTGTTGTAGTAGGTTCTGTTGTTGTTGTAGTAGCTGTTGTTGTGGTTGTTGTAGTTGCTGTTGTGGTTGTTGTAGTTGATGTTGTGGTTGTTGTTGTTGTAGTTGCTGTTGTGGTTGTTGTTGTTGTAGTTGCTGTTGTGGTTGTTGTTGTTGTAGTTGCTGTTGTTGTTGTAGTTGCTGTTGTGGTTGTAGTTGCTGCTGTTGTTGCGAATTAGAGTAGTTGATGTTATTGCTATTATTGTCGTTTGGTGCACCGGTCAAAGCGCTGAGAGTGTTCCAGATTTGCGGTTGGGCACGTTGCGAATTGTATCCCAGACGATTATGTATTGAACTCTGTGAGTTATAGCGATTGTTATTATTATTTATATTATTATTATATCTATTATTGTTTTTATAATTGTTGTAGTTGTTGGCTCCACCGTAACTGTAGCGACGTCTTTTCAGATTACTGCGACCCCAGCGCTTACTATTTGGCCGCGGTGGGTTGCGGGGCGCATCGTTGGGCACCAGAGGGGCAGCTCCCGATGGCCGGTTAACATTGCTGGGTATTATACGCCACTGTGCTGAATCAGCGGACATTTTCAAATCTGTGGTTGGTTTTGTGTCATTATTTGTTTGGTCCATTGCATTATCAGTTTCTTGATACATTTGGTTAAAGTCGTTAGTTTCAAAATTAATTTGATTCATATTCGTCTCTCGAATGGAAGAATGAAATTCATCATCCTCATCTTCATCGTCATCATCATCATGGCAATCCTTGTACGATTGCAAGTGAGCTGCTTGGCGATGTGTTCTGTCAAGATGGTGGCCATAATGTTTGGGTATTTTCGGCTTTGGTTGTACGTAGTGCTCGTAATATTCGTCTGCAAATTCAAAAATTTTGAGCCACCGCTTTTACATTACATTAAGTTTAAAATAGAAAAAAATATATATATATTACCAAGTGTCATCAAAATAGCGGGTGCGTTAAATGAGGTCATTGTAAGTGGTGACCATAAATCAATTGTAACACAAAATTAGCTTTAAGCACTGAATACAAGCGAACCGCACAATAAGGCAGAAAAATTAATGAAAGAACAGTTAGAATTTTGACACAACTGCGTATATGTGTCATGGTTGTATGAAAAACATATCGACTTAATTATTGTAATTGTGGACAATACAGTTGTGCAGCCGTCGGAGTGCAACTCTGAGCTAATGTGTATTGCAGCCAACTTTGCTGACTTCCTCCATTTTAATTTTGGTAAAGGAACGTGTCGTATGTTCATTCTAAGAGGAAAATGTAAGTTAATTAAAAAAAGCTGAAATTGATATTGCAGCAAATATAACTGTGTTCAGTGTTTACAAATAGGCTTTTCACAGAACTCAATGCTGCAAGATCAAATTTGAGTACAGGATGATGTCCCTATGCCGGCTATAATGAAAATTGTAGACACGTGGTGTAGGGACTTTCCTATGACTGTACACTTATTTTTTTTTAATACATATTTTTAACTGTGTCTATTTAATTTGTTAGGTGAAATGCACTCAAACCAGCTCGTTAATATGGGCGTATATAAATTTGGTAAGTGTACAAGTTTTTTTTTTCTTTAATTATAATGTGAACACGAGTCGCTGGTATAAAGATCCCTCCACTTTAGCTAGTGCTTTTTTTTTTGTTCGCAGAATAACTGCGCTTCGCCCAAGCATAACCCAAATTTATAAAATCCGAAATTTGCGGTGCATATTTATACGTGAAGCCGACATTAATATTTAATATTGTACCGAATTTTTAAATAGTTTCAATTTTACTGATATACTTTTATTTTTTTCAGGCCAAAAGAAAACTATCTGGATCGATTTTTTGCTATGATGTCCTAGAACACGGGTATGTACATTTATGTTTTTTTAAATTTAGGTAAAATAAACTTTCTGTGATGAAATTTTACATTCTGACACCTCATATGATCCACTGTGATTCAAACAATTAGTAATTAAATACTGAAATTGCAATGTTATTACAAGTTTATGAATTTTTATGCGCACGTATTAAACGAAACCCTTTTTTTTATAGGTTACGGACGAACTTGGCAAGGAGATTTGGTGCAACCCACACGTGGTGCCATCTTCCCCCGAGCAAGATAAATCCAACTTAGGTTAGTATTTTATTGTCATGTGCATCATCTTGTTGCCTTTGAAATGATGATCACTTAAACCATTCACAGACAACATAAAAAAGTTAAGCGCTGACAAACTGCTTCAATATTCTTTTGGAGTTAGCGAGTCTTGCTTGACTGGTTATGGACCCTGGTTAATAAATTGGCACTGATTTTTATATAAAGTGACAAAATTGTATTCTTGACTAGCCAACGTACTTATGCTGTATCCATTTCTTTTGCAGGTGCTCAAACAGATGGGACAGAAAATGCTGAAATAGTTACATAAAACAAATAAACACAAATTTTGATTTTAAAAATCGTTTTTTACTATGTTTGCACGCTCCCTCAGGGCAAGCTCTTGGTTCTGTTTGGCTATCATGCGATCGCCTTTTGATTTCTTGCCAATGCCTAGTTTGGGCAAGCCACGATTGAGACCTTCGAGCAGTACGCACGCCTTGCACGGCTGCTGTGAGGAAACAAAACCGCAACGTTCGCAAATGCCGCGTACGGGTTTCCTCACCGTATCCTTAAAACGCAGCTGCTCGCCTGAGTAGATGATGTCCATTATAACCGAGGGACGCACCTTTTCCAGATCCTTAAGGAAAGCACGTGCGTGGCCACGGTAAGCATTCGGCGCAAACACACATTCCGTGGAAAAGTAGACCAATTTCTTGTAGTGTGCATACATGACAATCTCCTTCTCGTAGCTGTACTTGAGTGGCTTAACCCGGGCTATAGAGTCTTCCCTGCCGCCTGTACGGATGTCTGTGCACCGTCGCAAACGGGCCGTGTCTCCGCGCAGAATATTCATTAGCACCGTTTCCGCAATGTCGTCGGCATTGTGGCCGGTGGCAATGCTGTCGACGGCTAAAAGCTTTGCTCCTCGATCTAATGCTTGACGTCGAAAAACGCCGCAAAACGTGCAATTGTTGGAACGGCCTATTTGCGCTACAATGCGATCCATTGTCCAGCCGTACAATTCCTCGTAAGAGAGGATTTTTAGGGGCATTTGGTAATCATCGCGATTTTGTTTGACCGTCTCCAGACTGTCGTCTCGATAGCCCGTTATGCCCTCGTCAATGGAGAGCAGGACCAGGTCCAGACCATAGTCATGACGCTCATTGAGCAACTTTAAGCTGCAATTAAAGTAATGAGCATACCAGTGGTGTACTGTGCCTGCAGTACTTACACATGCGCCAGGACAGTGGAGTCCTTGCCACCGCTGGCGGCGACAGCAACCTTTTCGCCGCGTCGAAAAAGCTTGCTCGAGGTAATTGTGTGATGGATTTCAGCTTCAAAGGCAGCAAAAAAGCAAGCCTTGCACAGAGCGTCGCCTGTTTTGGGGCGCTGAGAAAATTTTGATTAAAATTGATATGTTAGAAAATATTACAGGTGCAAACCTTTAATGCAGCGCGGTTGCCACATTTCGCTTTACAATCTATAGGCATTTTACGCAGAATAAATATAACCAATTGTTTACAAATAAACAACGTGCAGTTGCATTGTTGCTATCGATAAGCCTGCTCTAGTGTTGGAAAATTGTTTTTCAAGATTAACTAAAATATCAAAAGCGTTATTTTTGTATATTTTCGAACGTTTTATACCAAATAAATAATTAATAATGTTTAACAAATTGCATGAAAAGTCCGCTTTAATATTTCTGTGTAATTTGTATTAATTTTTATTTTTTTAGTGAACTTTCGGGAATACCTATAACACAATAACAACTGCTTCGAATGCAAACAACAAATTTAAGTTATGACTTTAGGTGATGAAAGCGATGAATATGTTCGTGAGAAATTATACCGCAAGAAGGGGAAGTGCGGTAAGTACTGCTGATATTTATCTAAATTTCTGTATTTTATCCTATTCCTTCGAAAACACAGCAATCTATGCACGGCAATCGGAAGTTTACCTCGAGCTGAAGCAGAAATCCAATGCGTATGTTAGGACACCAGTTGCCGCAATGGCTGAGAGTGCCAACAACAACGTGCTTGATATTGGACATGATGTTTGGTTTCACATAGCCATGTATCTGGACCCGGAGGATGTGCAGACCTTTGCGTTGGTCTGCAAACAGACCGCCAAGTTGGTCAGCTCGAGGGCCTTCTGGCAAAACATGTACAAACGCCGTTGCCTGGGTGGAACGGGCAGAGGCTGGGAGGCTCTGGCAGGGGATGACGACGATGATGCTTCTCCAGTTTGTAGCACTCCTCGGCACGAGGGCGTTTATCTACTGATCGTCTTGTGCCGTCAATTTATGCCGCTTCCGCTGCAGTTGCTCTACAACCAGCAGCAGTCGCGCTTTCGCCTCAAGGCGACCCGGGAGCTGCTCTGCAAAGATATGCGCGCCAAGAACCTGGAGCTGGACTTTGTCGAGGATAACAGCAGCAATAGTCTATGCGTGACAGTCAAATATTCGCGTATTGAAAAGTATAAAGTTCTGCCCTGGTGGCATCCAGATTTCAAAAGGTTTTTTAAATAAAATTGATCTTGTGTTTGTAATCTTATCATTCATCTTATCGATGACCTCAAACCATTTTAATACTTATAATTAGCAAGTTTCTCTTTCTGTTTATCAACATTGCACTACTCTTTAGCGACTAAGAGATCGAGATAAGAGAGAAAGATTTTATAGAGAGAGACTAAAAAATATACATGTTACTTGACGTTACTTGAATTAATGAGAATCGCATAGAGGGGTTCAACTTACACTGCTAGGCAATTAACATAATGCCGTAAAACCAAAGGCAACATTTTTTATATATATCGGTCTAAGTTCAGCGATATCAGCTAATTCGGAACCGGTCCCGCTGATACGCATACATACATCTATGCTAGCTGACACTTCGATCACAATCATGTGAACTTTACTGGGGCATCAGAACAGATGTTATCAAGTGTCGCGTACACAAGTCAGATGACACGACTCAAAACAGATGTTGTACATTGTTAGCAACTACCGGGTTGAATCGTAGATAAACATTCGATCTTTATCATTTTATCAATATTTAGACGGACACCAAGGTAAACTACAATTACAGAAAAGTGAATAAGCCGGGATACATTTTGATACGTAATTTTATAAAAGCGATTGTTTTCGTTATGATACAGGATTACAACTGGAAGATTATTGATATATACACATTCATCTTAAACATAATTGTGAGTTACATACAAAATATTAAGAGGTGGTCGTTACAAAATCCGATCACAATCGGTGTTGTCTTTTTTTAAAAAGGATTTAAACCTGAAGTGGTTATTTATAAAAAAAGAAATCAGCTATAAATTACACTTTGCCCAGTAGATCATGGCCATAAGGTTTCTTGCGGTAGCCGCCCTTAAAGGCGAACAACTTGAATGCCAACACCATCATGACAATGCAGAAGGCATACAGGAACATGCCCATGCGCATATCCATATCGGAGAAGACGCTCGAGATCTGGCGCTTTTGCCGCATCGTGTCGAGTGTCTCGTGCAGCAGCTCCTCGCGCTGCACTCCAAAGCGGCTGACAAATTGTGGATTATGTATGTTCTTAAGGAAACTGAGCACAGCATCCTTGTTCCAATTTATTTCCAAATTATCTTTGGAGTCTGATGTTGACGCACGCCGGCACTGGGCACAACTGCTGGCACTGGGGAATTGTACTTTGGGAAACTGCGGATCCTCGGTGGCATCGCCGGCCAGACGCTGATTGACCTCATTGTGGGCCGCCCAGAGCCACAGTACGGCATCGTCTTTTGTGGCTACGTTCCAGATTTTGCGGCGTTTTGCCATTGCCTAAACAGAAGACGGTATTAATCAACAACAGACACTTGTGTCAATAAAAAGAAAATAAAAAACAACTGCTGATAAATGACAACAAATAGGGTCGTACGTATGTCAGACGTATGTAAACCTAAATTACCCAATACCTTAAGGCTGCACTCCCATTGCGTAACGTCCCATTAATGTCTCTAAAATATATCTTAAGACCTCATCATTAGCTTGAAAAACGTGACCGCTCAATTAAATTTATCAGCGTAATGCTCTTTAAGTCTACATAATATTTTTAAAAAATAATAAGGGCATTGACCCCGCTCAATATGTGTTTAATGCACAAAAACATTCGTATAAGCTAAATAAGCATAAATTGCTGCAAAAACTAGATATATCTGTAGAAACGTCAACGTAAGTATATTATGTTTAGACTAGACTAGACATATTTGCATGTTCCGATATCGGACACTATGTCTAAATAACAATGAGCTGCTGTTAAGTTTGCATTATAATAAAAAGCTGTATGTTAGAAGTATATGGTATGATAATGATTAGTAGAAAATTCTTTCAATTAACTTGTTTTTTTCACTAATTACTAAGTTTACGTTTATGGTCCACTTAGGTGCTAAATGTTTATATGTTTTGCAGAACACGCTATTTAATATTTGATTATTTCTTTCAAGACTAAACTTACTTTTACTACTATATCCTATATATTATAACATTTTTCTATGCCTATAAATTGTTCCTATATTATCTATACTGTTCAATTCGAAAAGCTCGTCTTTAGTCATATTAGATAATTTCATAGCAAAAAATGCCTTGTAACTTCTGCTTAAGTAGCTATAAAAATGAGTGTTAGTTGTATGAATAATGAGTTAGAGTTAGTTTTTACTCCGAGGTTTCAATGGAGCAGTTTGGAGGTCACATGCTGATCTCATAGTGAAAGCTCATAGTATATATACCTATAGTATTAACAATACTTTGTTATTAACACGTAGGCACAATCAATATCGAACGTATGTGTGAGAGAGAGAGAGAGAGAGACTGGGAGGGAGTGGGAAAGTGCGGGGGAGCCAGAAGTGGGTGACTCACCTGGAAATGTTCGCTGCAATCGGTGCATCCAAAGAAGTTCTTGATGTAGCCGTGCATGGCCTGTAGCACCTCCAGCGGATCCTGCGAGTCGTCGTTGCCCGCCGCCTGCACGCTCATGAAATGGAATAGCGTCCACAGGGAGCAACTGAAGCCGCGCAGATGCGGACTGGAACCCGTGCAGCCCACAAAGTGTGTGCTTGAGTAAACAGGTCCCAGTTTCGTCTCCCAGCGTCGCAGCTCCTGTTCGAATTGACTGCCCGTCAGCCGCTGATTGAATTGTACGACGTAGTCCTTCAGCTTGGCCACCAGTTGTCGGCCATTGGTGCCCAATGGATTGTAGCGCTGCAGGACGGTCAAGAAGCGCTGGAGCGCCAGCAGCCGCTCGCCGCTAATCTCGTTTACTTTGGCCACCTCGTTGTGCAGTATGGTGCGTATGGCCTGTTCCAGATCCGCCTGATAAATTAAATGCTTATTGCGATGCACTTCCTCTATGATCTCAGCGTGTGCTCCATTCTCGCTGCCACTGTTAACAGGCTGCTCCGCATCCAGCTGCTGCTGTTTCTCTTGCTGCTGTGGTCTGGGTGTAAAGTTCAAGGCACGCAGCGCATCTTCAATGGCCTTGGCGTAGTCCGCGCTGCTCTGGCCCGTTGGCGTGTACGCCTTGGCGTTGCCCTGGCGATCCACCAGCGACAGCTGCAGCTGCGTGGTGTCAATCTGGAATTTGGCCGCAACAGCGGCATCATTGAAGCGACGCACCTGCACGGCGGGCCAGTGCAGCAGAAACAGTGCCGTTTCGATGGCCACCGTGGAGTTCTCCGGCTCATGGATGAGTGCTATGTACTCCCGCTGGCTGCTCAAGCCCTCGAAAAGTGCGTTTGCCGTTTCACTCTCCGCGACCGGCGCAAAGTTTGGCCAGTAGGTGTTGTTGACGGTTTGATTCTCGGCAGCCAACATCCCAGCGAGCAAGCTGCGTATCTCATCGGGCTTTTGGGTTTCCAATTTTAGGCCATACTGCTTAGCGTTGGGCTGAAAACCGGGGCCCATGTACCGCAGTGTGGGATATCCCATCACCTCGTAAGTGCGGCATATGCCGTTGTTCTCTTCGGCGGCACAATCGATGGCACTGACAATGACCACGTCCCGCCAAGGCTCCAGCTGCTCAGCCACCTGCTTGTAAATGGGCGCAAAGCGTCTGCAATGCCCGCAATATGTGTTGTAGAACTCGACGAGAGCCCCGCGATTCTGCTCCAGCACCGTCTCATTGAAGTTGGCAACTGTTAGCTTGACCACCTTGTCGTTGTCATCGTACAGACCGAGCTCCTCGTCCACCGGCGCCGATTGCTGTTTCAGCACAGCCTCGTATCGGTTCAGTGGGACGCCAGCAGCGATCAAGTCCAGTATGTATAACAATAATATTGTTGTTGTAGAAATTGCCAGGTGCCCTCGTCGATTCATTGTCTTCGTTTTCCGTGCTCGTCTGTGATTGTAGGTGTTCAGTGGGCTGTGCAATGAAAACGACTGATACGATATTACTACCGTACCATTTGGAATGCTTTATGGTTTCAATATTTTTGATTAGCCACACAGCGTAATTTTGCACTCTCTCTTTACGCTACTTTTTCTTCTTCTTTTATATGCGCTCATACAAGCAGCTCTTAATAGAGATGAGCACTGAGACTCAAGTCACACTGAGTCACTCAGATTCTGGAGCGTGAACTTGCGTAGACCTATTGAGGTAGGAATAGCTATGAAAATTTGTTGCCACTCTGTCACTATACATTTAAACGTAGCGCGGGCAAACATTTTTTAACGTTATTCCGGTAAGATGTTTATTGTACGCTGCCATATTTCTGGGCAGAGCTATTAAGGCAGGGTAAACATGAAAACCGACATATTGTGATTAAATGGTTTAATAGAATCTTGTGTGGATTCGATGAGATCAAAATGGGTCCATACAATTAAGCAAGTACTTATAACAATTTAAGCACTGATAAATACAGAAGTTAAACTCAGTGACTACAAGGTCACAAGCATCTCGCTTTAATTTAGCATTTCTCACGCACGCATACGAAACTATATTCGATAGAAATAAGTATCGATAAGTAGTTATAGCAACGCAGCTCCTCACGCACGACACGATATTCGAATAGAATAGTTTCGAAAAGTTTTCATAGATTGTTTATATATTAATATAAGTACGCCGCTCGGCTATCAAATAATTTTACGATTTTTTTTCCCAAAAAATTTGATTAAGTTTCGTTAAATTAACAATGATTCTACGTCCCTTCAATCGCAACTTACTTCCACGTACTTTGGCCGACCTCTCATGCTTTACGCTGCTTGCTGTTTCTGTGCCAGCAACGTACATATTTCATCTGACGGTCCTTTTGCCGGCCCTGCACGACGTGGGCAGCTTTTGGTACACAGTGGTCTGGTTGGCTGGAATCTTCTGTGTATTTAATATAACGTCAAATGCGCTGGCCTGCATGCTAGTGGACACGTCGATTAATAGTAAGTGCCCGCACATTAAAAAAGTTAAAATCAATTGTAACAGTTTTTATTTGCAGTGTGCATGCTTAAGCCACCGCTTGATCCCAATGAGCTCAGTCGTTGGCATATGTGCGAAAGCTGTCAGGCGCTGGTGCCGCCACGTTCCTGGCACTGCGATACGTGTAAAGTGTGTGTGCTCAAGCGGGATCATCACTGTCGCTTCACCTGCTGCTGCATTGGACATCACAATTATCGCTACTTCTTCTACCTTTTGGTGTACATGGGTATCGGCTCATTGTATATTATTATCACTGCCAGCATTTATCTGTGGCATGTGCATTTCGACACGTTCTTTAAGCCGTTCACCCTCATCACATTTTTTATGCCCGCTCTAAGCCTGTCACTGTTTAGCAGTTGGAACAATTTGTATCTGATAATATACGAAGCGAATGTCTTGGGATGCCTCTTATGCACAGTATTGCTCACCTATCATTGGCCCATGTTCAAGCGTGGAGCTGTGATGAAGGAGCGCACGAGCAACGCATATAATCTCGGTCTGCGCGCCAACTTCGAAATGGTTTTCGGCAAGCGCATGTATTTGACCTGGCTGTCGCCATTCGTGCGTAGCGAACTCCCCCACGATGGTATCAATTGGTTGCCCGGCCCAAAGGAGGATTGAATCTCGTTCTAGTCATACACTTAAGTAATCTCTCATTAAGCACATAACTCGAATTTAAGTATTAATATGCATTTCTTGCATTTATTTAAAATCTGTATTAATTGCAAATACAAAACGAAATTAGGGATTGATAACGTTCGGCGTTTTTATTTATCTAGGAAGCCTTCGCCGACAAGCGACTTCAACTTGGCCAAATGCACTTCGTTGAGAGTAAAACCCTCATGAATGCGCTTTGCAAGCGCACTCGTTTCCATATTATTCTCCACCGCGTATTGCAGGGCGACCAGCGCCTGGCTGGGTGCTTTGTTCAGCACAGTTGCCTCCACATACTCGGACAGGGCGCTCTCAGCGGGCGTGCCGGGAATGCGATGCTGCTGCTTGTCAATGTAGGCGAGCACCTCGCTGGCCTGTTCGAAGCTGCTGTTGCCGCGCACAAGCAGCGTTAGGATGTCGCCCAGCATTTGGCCGGTGAAGGAGACCTTCCGAACACGCTTCGCCGATTCCTCAATTTTGTTGTACATATCGAGCGCCACCTTGGCGCACTGCTCGGGCAGCTGCTGCTGTGCAGGTAGTTCAGCGTTTGGTCGATTGTTAACCATGATGCGAAGTACATAGAGGAGCAGACTCTCGCGATGCGTATGATCGAAGATGACCATGTCGGACCAGATGCGCGGCACTTGATCCACGGCACTATTGATTTCTATGGCTCGGAGTATCTCCTCCATAATGCCCGGCTCGGGTATGTAGATGTTGGGCACTAGCAGATCGTACGTCCGCATAAAATCTTCAATGGACTCCGTCTGACACAGCAGCGCCAGATAGTTGCGATAGTAGATGCCCTCCTTGAAGGAGTCGCCAATCAGGTCGTAGTTGTTGCCCGTGTGAAGCAGCTCGTCCACCTTTTTGGCCAGCGCCTTGTCGTGCAAGTGATTGCGGCACACATCCATTGCCGTGGCAAAGAAATACGTATCCTTGGGATGCTCAATCTTGAACTCCTTGCCGCCAATTTCGTTCAGAATGTCTACAATGACATGTGAGACGGGTGCGCGCTCCCGACAGAAGATAATGAGGAGGTAGTAATACGTGCCCAGGCTGGGCGTGACGCCCAGTTGCTTGAATTCGGGCAACACCTTCAGCGCTGAGCTGCGAGCCAATTTGAAGTTGCCAAACGAGCTGATGCACTCGAGCAGGGCATTTAGCGTGCCCAGATTGGGATGCAGCTGCTGCTCGGCCATTTGCTGCAGCAGATCCGTGCACAGCTGCCATCGCTGATCGGCCGACTCCTTTAAAAAGCTGGCAATCTGAATGACGACATTGTAGGTATTCGTGTCCAGCTGCATTCGTCTCTCGTTGGCCTCCTGCAGCAGTGCATATGCTCGCTCACACTGCAAATACTTGGCCATGCCGCGTATGAGCGCTGCATAGGATTGTGGCGTCTTTGGCTCAATAGCGGCATAGAGCTTCTCAGCCAAGTCACCATCCTTCCATGTTTTACCATGGCGCTCACGTCGCCGACTGTTCTGCAGGAACCAGCGCTCTTCTATGTATTCCTCCGGCAGCGGCTCTTGGTTGTTGTAGAAGCACACCAGCTCCAATAGACTTTGCTTCAGTGCGTCACTGACCGCAATGTTCTTCTGTTCCAGTAGATTGTACACCAGAACAGCGTCTGCAAGCTCGCCTTGGGCAATCAGTTGCTGCAGCGAGTTCGCGTCCACCTCAGATTCTTCCGTATAGACCATGGATGGCGCAAACTTTTCAATGGCCGGCTGGGCTTCTTGGTGCTGCCATGGAAGCATTGTAAGCATTTTCAGTTAGTGATATCTTTCAACTCAACCACTTACCATAAACAGCTCGCGATGCTCTTCTTTAATCCATTTGGCGGCTTTGCGGCCTGCCTCCTTGGACAGCGCATACGTTCGCTTGGCCACATTCGACACGGGTATCAGAAAGGGATCGTCGTGGTATTTGTAGTGCGCTGCTGTCGAATCACGACCCACTGTGCTGGCCAACGCCTGTAGAAGGTCTGTAGGGGAACGCTCAATGCGTTTCGGAATCTCAATGTGCTCTGCCGCCGGCGGCGCAGCGGTTGTGTAATGTGTACCATTGCCGCTGGCAATGTGACGCGCAAAGCTGGAACGGGGCAGCTGTCTTAACTGGCGCGTTAGGTACATGGTGCGTGATTTGGGGCCAAATCCTCTTCACTTTCAGTTAAAACGAATTATTTTAAGTGAAGCAATTTATAAGTCGCTAATCAAGTAGTGCAAGCAGTGTGACCGAAGTGCAGGCGTACAAAAATGTGCAACAGCTGATTGTTCGATAATTTACAGATTAATTGTGGCGGCTGGCTGATATAAATATTCCACGAAAGTTGCTCCACATTGAACGAAAGCTGCTCCACACAAATTTAAAATTTAAGATATTCCTCGACGATCTTTGTCGTTCTCTCTCTCTCTCTCCGTTTTCTTCGGATTCTGGCTTATCTTCTCATATCTCAGACGACATTTCACAGCCGGGATTTCAGTTGCTTGCTGGCACTGCGTGCGTTCGCATACTTCGCTCTTCACCTGGCTTGCATTTTGTTGAGGTATCATGACGACACCGATCTTGTATTACGATGATCGCAGTCCGCCGGTGCGAAGTTGTCTGATGCTAATCAAAATGTTGAATATCAATGTGGAGTTGCGCTTCGTTGATCTTTTCAAAAGGGGCCAGTTCGAGAAAGACTTCTTGGCGGTAAGTGATGCAAATCTAATGCAGAGCCCAAACTAATACCCTGTAATTTAGTTAAATCCGCAGCACAGCGTGCCCACTCTGGTGCACAATGACCTGGTTCTCACCGACAGTCACGTAATACTCATACATCTTGTCGAGCAATTTGATGCGGACAACAAACTGTGGCCCAAGGATTACAGTGCACGAATGAAGGTCCTTAATCGCCTGTTCTTCGAGTGCTCGTTTCTATTTCGCCGTGACAGTGATTTAATGGTGCTTACCTGCCTCTTAATTGTGAGCTATACCCACTACCTACTAATAAATACCCTTCCCCAACTTGCAGTCAGAGCTGGTGCGCAAGCAGTACGCCAATGTGGATGTGGCCTACCACGAGCGCAAGCTGAGCGAGGCATATGGCATCATGGAACAGTATCTGACCGAGCAGCCGCACATGGCTGGCGACCAGGTGGGTTAGCAAAAAAGAAAACCGCAAAAACGCTGTAATTGAGTTTTACTTTATGCTCTCGCTTTCAGCTTACGCTGGCCGATATATCCATTGTCACCACAATGAGCACCGTGAATCTCATGTTTCCGGTTTCCGCTGCACGTTGGCCGCGACTGCAGCGCTGGTTTGCCACAATGCAGCAATTGGATGCCTATGATGTAAACCGACTGGGCTTGGAGAAACTGCGCGACATCGTCGAGCAACTTGGCAAATTCGAGTTTCCCAAGCAGCAGTCTGATAAGGGATCGGATGAGTGACACTAAACCGTACTATTATCTTTAGCTATTATTTTCTTCAGATTAGCTGTCGGGATTCTGTCTTTGCATATTAAAAATGACAATAATTGGGCTGCTTGTTTAAAGGCCATTATAAAACCAAACCCGCTAATGACATTTGAACCAACTGTGGCGCATGTTTATTTCGAGGGTTACGCGTTTTGTTTGCACTCGAAGTGTTGGCCAATATTTGCGCACGGACGGACGACAGCATGTCATGCCTAATGGCCATAATGAGTGCGCTAAATTTGAGTAGGGTTTACGCTTCGAGTACGTGGCGTTAACTGCACGCAGCCCCAAGTAATTAATGGCATATTGGTCATGAAGCGCACCCAACTCGAAAGTTTTGTAAGCACGTCCAAATCCTTCCTGACTGTGCCCATTTCTGTTTCCGTTCCTGTACTCTTGGCCATGACAATCTCAGGTGCTGCTACTCGTTGACCTTTTGCCATTAACTGTCGGCGAGTGCAACAACAGCCGCAGCCGCAGCTGCAACACGATTTGTTTTGTGCACAAAATCTGCTTTGGGGCACGCAGCAAACTTTTAAGTCCGCAAGTTTTTCAATTTGCCGCGCTGGATCCCAACCTTTATCTATGCCACCTGAACAGACGTATGTTTTTAGCTTATCTACTTGGTTTAGCTTTTGGCCGAATCTTATATATATTCTATTTGTATATAACCGTACTTTACTTTGAAAAATGGAGTTAAGAAGCTAAATTCAACATTTATTTTTACATATACATTTTATTATTAATATATTATTTATACTTACAATGCCTATTTGATTTTGAAAAAATTTATTACTTTCAATATTGCATCTATCTTATATGGAGAACCAATCTATAGGTAAAATCATGATTATAATACCATCAAACCAGAAAATCGGTTCACTTTTTTGACCGAAAAATTCAAAAAAAAAAAATTATTTTCAGAAATGAATATTTTTTGAATGTAGAATCAATATATAGGACAAATCATGAACAAAATGCCATCAAACGTGAAAATCGGTTCACTTTTAACAAAGTTATGGGGGTTTGATAAATGGGAGTTGTGGGATCCGAGTACTTTTCATGTCAAAATTTTTGTCAATTTTGACATGATTTTTGACCAAAAATTTGACCCCTCCAAAATCACTTTTAATGTTGTTTTTTATGCTAATTATGACAAATACAATCAATTTAAAATATAAATTC